>PVJH01006748.1:0-98795 GCA_004026705.1 Nesogale talazaci
CCCCCCCCCCCCCCCCCCGACACACACACAGTCTCAATGGCGTCAGTTTGATTTTTTTACTCTTCCCTTTTCTCTCATGCCACTGCCAACTTCCAGACCACTCCCCTTTGCCTAAAGTATTTCCACTTTCCATCCACCTTTTGCAGCATAACCCAAGGCAGGGGGAAATCATGTCCATCCTCTGCCCGTGGATATCCTTCCAATCTTCTACCAGAGAAATTCTGCCCACCAAATTCTACAGTGCTTGACACTTGGCTGAGAAATCCTGACCTCTTTCTTTGATAGAAATCCTGCCTGAGTGGCTGGAGGAGCTCTTATTTGTCCTCTGTGGTTCCACATGTCTAAGGGAACTTCCTCCTATCTGCCATAGTGCTTCACATGACCTAGGACAGTTCAGTTAACACTTGCCAATGTCCCACACTGCCCAGGAACCTCTGTCCAAGCTCCACAGCAATCAACTTGGCCAGTCCCACCATTGGAGGTGTTCTACACCAAAGCAGACAACCCACTAGCCTTCTGTGACACTCATTGCAGTGGATACCACCACACATCATCTGTGGCACCTGAACCTACTGTGGGCCACACCATCATGGCTTCACGTAAGTTCATCAACCTGGTGGACCCACAACAATCCAACCAGTGTCCTCTGCATGGATCATCCACCTTTCCCACCAAATAACAGAATACTGGTTAGCTAGGGAAAGAGTGAAACCACAGGAGGATAAAGTGGTAGGGCAAGTCTATAGTGAAATCAACTGCAGGCAATTTGAAGAAGCATTCCTATGAGTCTCCCAGAGAAAGCCAGTGTTCAACTCCCTGTAAAATGGCACCTAGCTCCTCAAAAAGAACACAATGCAAACAGCCAACAGCCCCAATGACCTCAATAAAAATGCAGGAAAAACAAAAGTCAATGGCAGAAGATGTCCTGAACATAACAGTGTGCATAGAGAAGTCGATATTGATTTGCTACAAAATTTTTTTTTCAGAATGCTGCTTGCAGTCATACAGGATACAAGGGAAACAATACAGTAAAAGGATAAAGTGATGGAGGAGATAAAGTCCACCCACCAAAGGGAAATACAAGAACTTAGAGATGAGATAACAAAAACCAGTAGGAAACTCACAGACTTCACCAATGGACCGGAGGAGGCAGAGAACCACAACAGTGACCTAGAGGGCAGCCAAGCAGACATTAACAAACACGAACAAAAATCTAATAAAATCGGAGAAACTGATGAAAACTTACGCGTTATGTCTCATGTTATGAGGTGGAACAACACCGGCATAATTGGGTTACTGAAGGAAGATGCAACAAAGAAGTCATCTGCAACAATAGTGAGAGAATTCTTGGAGGAAAATTTCCCCAGTTTAATGAATGAAAACCAGTCAACCATTGAGGAGGTGGAAAGAATTCCAGCTAGACTGAATCCCAAGAAATCAACTAGACACATGATAATTAAGTTATCCAACTTTGAGGCAAAGGAGAAAATCACGAGAGAAGTTAAGTAAAAATAATAAAAAACAATGACATATAAAGGTTCCCAAATAAGAATATAACCCCACCCAGAGAGCAACAAAGAGAAAACAGTCCCCAAGATAGCATTGGCTTAAGGGTGGAAAGAAGTCAAGAAGGAGCCACGCAAATATGCAGATCACACTGATAAGAAAGGGAGGTAGGAAAACATTCAACACAAAAGGTACAAGATGACATCATAGAGTCCACAGATGGAGACAATAACTCTAAATATCAGTGGACTGAACTCAGGCATTAAAAGACAGAGGCCAGCAAACTGACTTAGTAAACACAACCCATCAACCTTTTGCCTACAGGAGACACATCTCAAAACTACAGACAAAAATAGGCTGAGAATCAAAGGCTGGAGAAAGGCATACCAAGCAAACAACAATTTAAAAAAAAGCAGAGGTTGCAATACTAATGTCAGGTAAAATTGACTTCAAAGTGCAACCCATAAAAAGAGATAAGGAGGGACACTATATAAAGCTCAAAGGAATAGTAGACAAAGAAGCACTAAGCATTTAAACATTCCCTGAATGAGAGGCCTATTAAATACATCAACCAAATGCCCCAAAAGATGAAAAAAATCACAACCTCAACAATTGTGGTATGTGACATATAGGAGTGTACCACCCTCTGAGAAAGCTAGATCACAGGGAATTTAACATGGAGGCCAGGGATCTAAAATCTACAATTAGATAATTTGACCTGATAGATATTTACAGAGCTTTTCATTGAAATGCAAAAAAAAATCTGCTTTCTTTTCAAGCCCACATCACATAATTGAAGGTAGAATGCATGCTAGAACATGAGGTCAATCTACATAAATTTAAGTACATTGATATCATACAGACATTTTTCTTTGACCACTGTGCCATAAGGCTGGAAATCAACAGAAAGGAGATGGAGAAACAAGAGCAAACAATTGGAGGATGATTAACTCTCCATTGCAATAGGAGTGCACACTGACCCAGACCAGTAGGAGATTTCTAGAGGGCAAGGAGAATGAGAACATGGCATACCAAAACTATGGGACAGAGCAAAGGCAGTTATCAGAAGAAGTTTCATAGCAATACATGTACACATGAAAAAGGAAGAGAGACTTATGATTGATATGTTGGAACTATATTTACAACAATTAGAGCAGAGTCAATAGGAAAATCCCACTAATAGCACAAGAAAAGAAATAATACAAATCAGGGCTGAGATTCAGGAATGCGAAAATTTAAAAAACTGTGAAAAAACTAGTGCTGCTAAAAGTTGGTTCTGTGAAAGGATAAACAGAATTGACAGTCCACTGGCAAACCTAATCAAAGAAAGGAGAGAACAAATCTCAATAGCAAGGACGAGGAATAGAAGAGGGGACATGACGACGGACCCTAATGAAATCAAAAGTATAATTACAAAGTAGTATGAAGGACTGTATTCCAATGAGTTAAACAACTTGGAAGACGGACAAATTCTGGGAAAAACAATCCCTGCCTACACTCTCATATAGATATCAAGAATCTCAATAGACCCATAGCAATAGAGGAAATAGACAAGGTTATCAAGGGATTGCCAACAAAAAATCCCCTGGACCAGATGGCATCTCAGGAGAATTCTACCAAGCATTCAGGGAAGAACTTAAACCAATCCTACATAAACTATTCCAGACCATAGAAAAAGATGGCAAACTCCCAAACTCCTTCTATGAAGCTAGTATAACCCTGATATCAAAATAGGGCAGGGATCCCACAAGAATTGAGAACTGCAGACCCATATCCTTAATAAATATCAATGCAAAATCCTTAACAAAATACTAGGCAATAGACTACAAATTCCTGGTTAAATCATGCAGGAAGATAGAAATGGAAGGGAAATTTCTGAAGATATTACAAGCTATATATGAAAAGCCAATACCCGATGTGTTAATCAGTGGAGAAAAGATGAACACAATCCCAATGAAAAAGGGGGACAGACAAGGATGTCCCATGTCCCCACTCTTATTTAACATCATACTAAAAGTTTTTGCTAAACAGCATAAGACAAAGGAAAGGCATCAATTTATTTGCCTGGGGAAAGAGGTGAAACTATCTTTATTTGCAGATGATATGATTCTGTATATGGAAAATCTCAAAAGTGCCACAAGAGGACAACTGGAAGCAACAGAGGAATACAGCAGAGTGACAGGATATAAGATCAACAAACAAAAGTCTATCTGACTGTTATACATATCGGATAAGACCAAAGAAGAAGAGATCCAAAAGGTGGTACCCTTCACAATAGTTTGGCACAAATGGAAATATCTAGGGATGTATTTGAATAAAAGAATATTATTACAAGACACCAAGAGTGACCTCAACAAATGGAAGAATATTCATGATCATGGATTGGTAGACTCAATATAGTAAAGATGTCAGTTCTGCCCAAGGCACTATATAAGTTTAATGCAATCCTGATACAAGTTACCCTTGTCTTTCATCAAAGAAATGGAAAAACTGATTTGCAATTGAATGTCGAGAGGAAAGAAGCCCCCGATAAGCAGAGAACTCTTCAAGAAGTAGGACACAGTGGAAGGGCTTACGTTACCTGACTCCAGTACACGTTATACAGTCACAGTGGTCAAAACCACATGGTACTGGTATAATGACAGATATTTAGACCAATTCAAAAGAATTGAAAACCCAGAAATAAAATCAGCACCATACAAACAACTGATCTTTAATAAGGACCCCAAAAAACTCAAATGGGAAGCAGATGCCCATTTCAAGTGATGCTGGAAAAAATGGATATCTATCTGCAGAAAAATGAAACAATAACCTTATCTCACTCCATGCACAAGAATAAACTGACAGTGGATCACAGCTCTCTAAGTAAAACTCCAAATTATTAGGGCCATCTGTGAGGGAATTGGGAACAACCTGAGAACTTTGGCACAGGGAATACATAAACTGTTAGAAATAGAGAAGGACACAAACATGGAGAAGGCACAAATTGACAAGTGGAATATACTGGAGATGAAACATGTGTGTACATCAAAAGAATTCACCAAGAGAGTAAAAAGAGAGCCCACGGACTCAGAAAATGTCTTTAGCAATGACACACCAGACAAAACCTTATTACTAAAATCTACAATACTCTGCTAGCTTCAAAAAAGAAAAAAAACCTAATTGCCCACTGAGGAGGTGGGCAAACGAACTGAACAGAAGTTTCACAGAGGCAGAAATCTGAATGACCAATAATCATATGAGAAAATGATCATATGATCATCAACCATAAAAGAAATGCAAATTAAAACAACTATGAGATACCACTGAACACCCTCAAAGATAGCTTAATTCAAAAAATCAGAAAGCAACAAGTGTTGGAGGCACTGTTGTGAGACAGGAAATCTGCTGGTTGACGTGTAGGTATGTATAGCCCTATGAAAATCAATTTAGAGATATGTAAAACAGATGAAAATTCAGCTACCATGCCCTCAGCAATCCTCCAATGGGCATATACCCAGAAGAGGCAAGAAATAAACCACGGGCAGACATTTGTGCTCCAATGTTCATTGCAGTACAGTTCACAATTGCAAGGAGTTGGAAACAACCCAAATTGCCATCAACAGATGAAAGGATTAAGAAACGTTGGTACATAAAATGAAGTACGACGCAGTGCTAAAAAATAGTGTTGAATGCATGAACTGTATCACCGCATGGGAAGAACTGGAGGAAATTATTCTACATGAAGTAAGCAAAGCACAAAAGAAGTACAAAACGAGTCTGCCAAGGTAAGATTACAAAAATTCAAAAGGGCCATAGGGAAAAAGCTAGTGTATACAAACTTTCCTAGGCTGAGGTCCTGGTAATATGGCAGGAGTCAGACCAAGTCCAGGCTACATATTGTAGCTGACTAAAACAGAGGGCGAAAAAGAAGGGAGAAAAAAAGAAATATTTAGTGGGAGAACAGGGGACTCACTCACCCAAAGGGAGGGCATTTTTAATTTGTCAACAGGAAAAGAAGGACCAGATTTTAACCTGGTGCTCCAAAATGTGAATGCAACATAACGGCATGAGGCAGGGAACCAGTAGAGAGGTCTGAAAGGCCGATCACTATCCCAACTATATGGACAACCAGCCACCCTCCCTCCAGTAGAATTTACTTCAGAGAATAGCACTGAAGTTGCAGCTCAGAGAGAGGGACCTGTCTTATCAGAGCACAAGGAAGCAATTGCAGGGGGAGGAAGAAGTGAGGGTGGAGTTCATCTTGGTCCACTAAGCCTTGAGGATGATAAACCTGTTCAGAGCAGCAAATGTTCAGAGAAGACCATAGGGCCAGTCCCACTATGAGACATGACATCCCTCACTGATCCAAGGCCCTACTGGGGACAACACTAGAGACAAGAGTGTGGGAATTACACCCAATGGGACTGCACCTCACCCAGGCAAAACAGGGAATGCAACAGAACAGCAAGAAGAGCACTTCAAGGAGTACCAAACATAGACTTTGGGGTTAAGGCAAGACACCTGGAAAACACTCCTGAAAGTCAGCAAATAGAATGTAAACTATTTACATGGTTTTCTTTTTTGTCATTGGTTCTTTTTTTTTTTTACTGTTTTGTTTTCTTTTGTTGCTTTGTTTTGCTCTTGTTTTTTATGCATGTTAATATCTCTGCAGGTCTATCTAGATAAGAGAGTCTGGATAAACAATCAGTAGGAGAAAACAATGGGACCAATGGTTTTAGACCACATGGGAGAGGGGGAGGTGGGAGAAAGGAAGTGGTGCTAACCAACCCATGGACAAGGAAACAACAAATGATCCAAAATTAGTGCCAAGGAGGGTGTAAGAGACTTGATAGGGGTTGATCAAAGGCAATGTAACTTAGAGGAGTTACTGAAACTTGTATGAAGCTTAGCATGATAGTGGGACAAGAGAATAGTAAAAGAAAATAGATGAAAGGACTGGAAAGCCAAGGGCATTTATAGAGGTGTAAATATAGACATGTACATATGTACATATGTACATGCATTTATATATGGGGAAATAGATTTTTGTGCATATATTTATTGGTTTAGTACTAAGGTATCAGATGAGGATTGGGCTTCCACTCAAGTACTCCCTCAATACAAGAACACTTTGTTCTATTAAATTGGTATTCCATGATGCTCACCTTCCTGACAAGATCGCCGAGGACAAATGTGTGTATAAGAATGTGTGGTGGGGCTGAGCCCTGGTGGCATAGTGGTTGTGTGCGGGACTGCGGCTACTGAGTTGGAGGTTGAAATCCAGCAGCAACTTTCCAGAAGCAAAGCTGGACCTCCGACTCCCACCACCAGAGGCCAGTGATGCCCGCCCCCCCCACCCAGAAAAAAAAAGAATATGTGGTGAAGAAAACTGATCAATCTCTGCTATCAAAAGATATAGAATCTGGGGTATTTTTTTGTATGTGTGTGTCATCACTGCCCTGGTGGGAGTTGGAAGCCCAGCCTTGCTCCTAGAGAGTTCCTGCTGGATTTGAACTGCCAACCCTGTGGGCCACAGTCCCGCACACAACCACTAGACCACCAGGACTCAGCCTATCGGGGGTCTTAAAGGCTTGAAAGTGAACAAGTTTCCCTCTATCTCAGAAGCAATAAAGTCCACATGGAAGAAGTGCACAAGTCTGTGTGATCAGGAGGTGTTAAGGGGATCAAGTATCAGGCATCGAAGAACAAAAGAATCCTATTATTGTGAATGAGTGGGGAGAGCAGATTGGTGACCCAAACTCACCT
The DNA here is from genome assembly GCA_004026705.1 of Nesogale talazaci. Classification (NCBI taxonomy): domain Eukaryota; kingdom Metazoa; phylum Chordata; class Mammalia; order Afrosoricida; family Tenrecidae; genus Nesogale; species Nesogale talazaci. The sequence goes on from PVJH01006748.1 coordinate 7,255, forward strand.
GTAGGCAACTGAATATCCCCTTACTGAAGGGTCCCAGGGAGGAGGTGATCCAATCAGGGTGCAGTGTAGTAGCAATGTTTTCCTCTTGTTTTTAAATGCTTCCTTCTCCCCCTCCCCCCACTATCATGATTCCAATTTCACCTTACAAATCTGGCTAGACCAGAAGATGTACACTGGTATAGATAAGTACTGAAAACACGGGGGATTCAGGACAGACGATCCCATCAGGACCAATGGTGATACTGGGAGGATGGAACGAAGGTGGGGTAGCGTTATAACAGACAACAGAAGAATAGGTGAAGGGAGACATCGACCAGTGTAAGATATGACAAAATAATAATAATCTAATAAATCATTAATCATTCATGAGGGAGGGAGGAGTGGGGAGGGAAGGAAAAGATGAGGACCTGATACCATCAGCTCAAGTAGAAAGCTAATGTTTTGAGAATGATGATGGCAACAAGTGTACAAATGTGCTCGACACACTAAGTATGTATGTATGCATGGATAGTGATAAGAGTTGTATGAGCCCCCAATAAAATGATTAAAAGATAATAATTTTGATTGGGGTCAAGTTTAGTGGAATGATGAACCCTGAGCAGGAAGTAGTGGATGATCTAAGGAAATCCCGGTTTATACAAACTACAGAGGCACAGAAGTTTGGGGCCTCTGATAGAGAATGTCCTTGAGAAAGGTCTTTGGAGGTGGTGGTAGTTTGACAGGTCATGTCCCTACAGAAAGGAAGAGAATGTACAGAAATGCAATGAACTCTGTTCAGTTCACTGTGTCAGGTGATTGGAGTAAGGGACAAATTGTAGTTGATTGTAATTTTCCAGTTGAAAAACTCCAAGCTTTCTTATCCTTTAGGTTATTGTATCCTAGAGTTATGTACAATCTTAGAAATTTCAGCAGGAAGATGAATGAAAGTGCTTTCGGTAGGGGAGAAACAAACTGCTCGCAGTAACTAGGTAAGTTGGTAAGATATAACACCTTAGAAAGCAGAATATATTTATAAAGAGTTATTGAGCCCATCCTGGATACTAGGGATTAATAAGGTCATATTTCTGAGAGAGTTAAGAGACCTGGAAGATACACACACAAAACATATACAGAGACTTCAAAAAGTTTGTATAACATGGAATGAAAAGATAATGGAATAGCTTTCCCATATAAATTTGTCTTAGTTTTGAATATTTTTCTTTCTTTTTGATTGAGGCTTTTATGTTTCACTTTTTTATTCTTGTGAGATTTAGTTTTTTCCTCTATATTAAATACAAAATCTAGAAATCTATAAAGGAAGTAACTAAATTAATGTTTCCTTTGCGGCATGGTAGGGGAAGTTGGGGGGAAATGGGAAGTTAATAGCTATGAGTATTAGAAAGAAGAAACCGTCCTAAAACCGATTGTAGTGAGTATTCTACAACTATACTTGATGTGATTGAACTGTTGAGTTGTACAATATGTGAATTTTATGCAAATAACTCCGTTGGAAAAAAGATGATGGAATAATTCCATGAACTACTTGAAATGCCATTCTTTTTTGTTAATTGGGATTTAATATGCATATCATATAATTCCATAGTTTAATCACGTTGAGTCAGTCTGGGTAGACTAGAGGAACAAACTTTCAGATACACGCATATAGATATAAGGAAAAGGTTTATATACAAAAGGAATGGGACATGGAGAAAGCATCCCAGCCCAGTCCAGTTCAAAGTCATATTTCCGGTATTAACCCATATGCCCGAAAGCAGTCTATAAAGTCTTCTTCTGACTCATGAAGTCACAGGTCATTGGGTGTAGAATCCCGGTGCTGGCAAGGCACCTCATCTCCAGGGCTCAACAGCAGAAGCAATTCATAGCTGGCAGAGGTCTCCATCTGGCCGCCCCAGCTTCAGAGGTCTGGTTCCATCAGGGCAAAGCTGTGTGGTCTCTCCGCCGGCTCCTCCAGCTTCTCAAATGCTGCCAGCTTGTCTTGTCCGTGATTAATCGTCTCCAAAACTAACTCCCAACAACTGGGGAAGATAGCTTCTCATCTTCACGAAGGAAATACCGCGAGATTTCCCAGGAGTCTCAGGTGAAAGCCATGCCCACACAGAGGCCTCATCGGGTACTCAATGGCTATCTCCAGATTAACAGGCCAGACTGTTACAATTCAATTATAAAATTAACATAAGCACATGACTGCCCCACACGTCAAGTAAAATTGTACAATTGCTACCACAATCCATTTCCAAACATTCCTTTTCTACATGGATTCCTTGATCTGAAATCCCTTTTACCATCTACTTCCCACTGTACCCCTATCCCTCTGAACCCTTTATTCTACTTGCTCTCCCTATGGGTTCCTCAAGCCTGGGTTTTATATACTGAAAAATGGAAAAGATTCAAGAAAGTGACTTCCAATGACACTACACCTCTGAGATACACTCTAATATGAAAAGATAAAACAATAGAAAAAATATGGAAAATTTTGCAAACCTTCTTGAATGATAAAAGTAATTTTTTAAAGAATTTTAAAATTGTAGAACTGACATATCTCAATTTTCCTAGATTAATACTTCATACATTTCATGTTCAGGTTTTTTTAAATCACTTTATTGGGGGTTCATACAACTCTTATCTCAATCCATACATCCATACATTATATATCAAGCATATTTGTACATCTGTTGGCCTCATTATTTTCAAAATATTTTCTTTCTACTTAACTCCTTGGTATCAACTCCTCATTTTTGCCCCTCTCTTTCCATTCCCCGCTCCTGCATGAACCCTAGATAATTTATAAATTATTATTATTTTGTCATATATTATGCTGTCTGATGTCTCTCTTCACCCACTTCCCTGTTACCTGTACCTCAGGGAGGAGATTATATGTAGAACTTGTAATCGGTTCCCCCTTTCTACTCCATCTTATCTCTACCTTCCTGGTATTACCACTCTCACCACTGGTCCTGAAGGGTTCATCTGTCCTGGATTTCCTATATTTCCAGTTCCTATCCGTATCAGTGTACAGCTTCTGGTCTAGCTAGATTTGTAAAGTAGAATTAGGATCATGATAGTGCGGGGGAGGAGGAGAGGAAGCATTGAAAAACTAGAGGAAAGTTGTCTGTTTCATCATTGCTACACTGTACCCTGACTGGCTTGTCTCCTCCTTGTAACCCATCTGTAAGGGGATGTCCTATTACCTACAGATGAGCTTTGGGGTCCCCATTCTCTACTCCCCATCATTTACAATGATATAATTTTTAGTTCTTTGATGCCTAATTATTGATCCCATTGACACGTCACTGTCACATAGGCAGGTATTCTTCTTCCAAGTGGGCTTTGTTGCTTCTGAGCTAGATGGCTACTTGTTAACTTCAAGCCTTTAAAAACACAGCTGTTGTATCTTTTGATAGCTGGACACCATCAGCTTTCTTCACCACTTTTGCTTATGTACACATTTATCTTAAGTGATTGTGTTGGGAAGGTTAGCATCATGGAATGCCAATTTAATAGAACAAAGTGTTCTTGCATTGAGTAAGTACTTGAGTGGAGACCCAATGTTCACCTGATGAATACTAACCCTATAAATATACCCATGCATATCTATTTCCCCATCATCATTAATAAATTTTCCAATGTACATGCTTGTATTTAGACCTCTATAAATTCCATTTGCCTCCTATTTCTTTTTACTTTTTTCTTGTCCCACTATCATGTTCAGTCTTCATGGGAGTTTCAGTAATTTCTCTCAGTTATGTTACCCTTGATCAATCCCTAATGGATGTTTACAGCTATTTCATTTCCTTTTGATTTGTGCCACATCAGCAAAAAAAGGTTCAGAAGGGTTTACAGCATCTATGCCAGACAGGTTGGCTCTCCTGTGAGGAAGCAGCTTTCCCTCAATAATTTTTTTGAGTGCCTTCCCACCCCTGCCTTTCCTAAAGATTTCTATGATCAGTTTTATAGAAGGATATCATCTGATTCTTCTTCCTACTATGTCTTAACCAGGAAGCTCTACTGAGATCTGTCTACTGTGTGTGCCTTTGTTTGTACTTTGAAAAGTTGTAGCACAATCTTACCAACATGCAAGTCACCACAGTATGAGAACCTGACCAAACAGTGCTGAAATGTCAAAAGACACCATGAGCCAAACATATCATGACAAAGAAAGCATCCAAAAATGAAGTGGCCAATGTTTATCTATCTCAGAAGGTAGCATACAATCAAGAATCAATGATTTTGAAAGAAAAATGTAAGTTGCAATGAAGACATTGGAAAAAAACCTCCTGGAGTTGAAAATTAAAATGTTTTTAATCAATTCAAGAAGTGCTCACCCATCTGTGGTAAGAAATTTGGAAAAGACCTGTCTGCCCAGTTGACTAGAGAGATTCTTGATAATATCCATTCCAAAGAAAGATGATCCAATAGATTGTGGAAATTATAAAAAATAGAAATTATGAATATTTAAATTGAAAATTTGTTTAAGGTAATGTAAAAATTGCTATGGAAATATGATCTGAGAATTGCTAGAAATTGAAGCTAAATTTAGAAGCAAATGTGAAATGAATGATATTATTGAAGTTAGGTGGAACTAGGCTGAAAGCAGAAAATACCAGAAAGATGTTTAACTCTGCTTTACTGAGTATACACAGGTATTCAACATTGTGGATCACAACAAATTATAGACAATGCAAATAATATGAATTCCAAATCATTCCATAATGTTTATGCAGAATCTGTACATAAACCAAGGGAGAGTTGCTTAAACAGAACAAGGACATCTGCATGTTTTAAAATCAGGAAATGTGTGTCAGGGTTATATCTAGTGGTGAGATTCAGCAGGTTTCCTCTGGTTTGTTAGAACCCATACCTAATTTTATTGAGTTTGACTTAAGGGTTGTTAAAATGCGACTTGTGATCAGGGTTCTGATTAAAGGGTGGGAAGGTGGGAAACTGCACAAAGCAGAAGTCACAAATTTATAGTCTTTACTCATTTTACTTCTCATCTAAGCAACACCTTATTCTAAACACCCAGAGTAATGCTTATTTCACCCATAGGTATAAAAAGTTAGATGGAATTATGCTTGTAATATTTATTTATAAACTTCATGAAATTAGTTATATTTTTATTAAATGCTACATGTTTTATTCCCTCATGTTACTTCAGTAAACAAACATATAATGTAAGAGAAATAGTGTGAAACAAATACATGGTGATGCTGCCATTTGGTTCAGCTTTGTGTTATACCTCAAATTTATACCAGATATATGAGCAAACTACGCAATTCCTGAAAGTGTTCAAGGAGCTAAAATATTCTCAGAACAATTTCTGTGAATTCAGTAGAAGTATAAAGGTGTTTTTTAAAGATGAATATTTGTTCAGAGAAGAGAAGTGGCTTGTTTCTAACATATAAAACACAATGACTATTGCCAAGTTGCTCTCCGTCTAAAGGAATGGGAAAATATGGGTAAGCTGATGATGCTTAAATAAAAGTAAAGACTGCTTCCAGTGAGGAGGGCAATATCTTAAATAACAGTGCTTTTGGATAAAGTATTACATATTTAATTGATTTTTTATTATTTAAAAAATTTTAAATAACGTAACATAATATAGTTTTGTGCACTCCTTAATTGTTCTTATTTAAATATTTAACTATATGAAACTGTATGAACTATTTAACTTTTGGTAGATTACTTTTTGTTACTTAAAATGGTCACTAGGGTAGTGAATCAGTGATTAAATGATTTGAATCCCACCACTAATTGTATCCTTTCAACATATATATTCAATCTGTATGCCGAGCAAATAATTTGAAAAGTTGCACTATGTGGAGAAGTGCATGGCTTCAGGAGTGAAGTAAGCCTCACTCACAACCTCTGACATGCATGTGACATAACTACTTGCCTTCTGTATGGATTCCACTGTAACAAGAAGAAAACAGAATCCCTTACAACTAGTTCAACTGGCATGATAAATGGAGACAACACAAAAGTTGTCAAGGACTTCATTCATTTTTTCTATAATCTATGTTCTTGGAAGCAACAGTTTAGGAATCATATTACACTGGGGATGTTTGAAGACTTAGTTTTGCCTGGTCCATAGGCATGATCTTGCCATTTCTCCAAGAACCAAATAAACTAAATTCATGAAATGTTTCTGCAGGAGGATTTTAGATTTCTGAGAAGTAGTGTGATGACAAGATATCACAAAGAAAAAAAAATTCAGATGTCGGTCACTCCATCTCCCAAATTGAAACACTGCTTCTCTTTAACTTTATATGTGGCAGTCATGTACTTATGTTAATTTTATGATTGAAATGTAGGGGTGGAGTCTAGCCTGTTAATCTGGAGATAGCCATTGAGTAGCCAATGAGGCCTCTATGTGGGCATGGCTTTCTCCTGAGACTTCTGGGAAATCTCACGATATTTCCCTCGTGAAGATGAGACGCTATCTTCCCCAGTTGTTGGGGGTTAGTCTCAGAGACGATTAATCATGGAGAAGACAAGCTGGGAGCGTCCGAGAAGCTGGAGGAGCCAGCGGAGAGACCACACGGCCTTGCCCTGATGGAGCCTGACCTCTGAAGCTGGGACGGCCACATGGAGACCTCTGCCAGTGATGAGTTGCTTCTGCTGTTGATGGACCCTGAGCCCTGGAAGCAAGGAGCCATGGAGACCCCTGCCAGTGCCAGGATTCTGCACCAACTGTCCTGTGACTTTGTGAGTCGGAAGGAGACTATATAGACTGATTTTGGGCATATGGGTTAATATCGGACTTAAGACTCTGAACTTGACTGGGCTCAATGTCCTGTTCCTCTTGTATATAAACCTTTTCCTTAAACCTATATGCATGTCTATGAAATTTGTTCCTCTAGTCTGCCCGGACAGACGCATTATATTTCTTAATAGCTTTTTTTAGATTTTGCCCAATTACTTTATCTCCCCTTATCCTAAAAATGAATTTGCCTGTCCTTGGGTGTTCTATATAGTTGTTGTTCTTAGAAGGGTAAGATGGCAGTAACAGAATTTGAGGTAATCTCACCTTCAACTCCAGGTTTTTCAGGTCTAATAGGCAGATGAGATACCAGTTAAAGAAGAGCTTTTCTGACCACACTGTGCATAGGAAAGGACTTGAAAAAATTGTTGGAAAAGTGTAGTGAACAGATAATTGACTTTTTCTATGAATTTTTTTGCAGCTCCCTTGTATAAACACCTAAGGATCTTGCTAAAATACTAATAAAATGCAGATCCTGATTGTATTTTAACAAAATTCCAAATGATGCAGGAGGTACCCTTTGAGTAGTGAAGGGTCGACCACATAGAATCCAGGGTGACGATTGAGAAAGTGTGTGCATTTGTGGGAAAAATTTAAGCACACTTTGTTGCATGTGTTGAAATAGAGAAAGTGAAAGAGAAAGAGACCAAATGCCCGTTAGGGAAAATTCAGATTGTAATCGGAGACAGAAAGCAAATAGGAAGAATATCTGGTAGAGAGCAAGACAATATGTCAAGCCGGTTAGTTTCATCCTCACTGTGTCCTTATTGGGCCTCCTTTGACATCCCCTGTTCTATTGGTCCCCTCTTCTGGAAATAGTCTTCCCCTGCCTTTGCCAGCTCCCTTCATCAGTAAGAAAGGCACTCTGTCATTGGGGGATGAGCTTCATTAAATACTCCCATAGTGCCTAATTTCTTTCCTTCACGATTCTTGACATACTTAAAATGCTCATCATTTTTGAAGTACACCCATGGGTCCATTTTGTTCTCTCTGTGCGTTTAAAGTCATTTCACCAGACTTTTGTATTCAACAAACAGATGAAATGAAAAGACAAAATAGTGGATAGAATCCACCCAGGTGCTCATCTGAAGACTGATCCGGTAATATGCTTCTAAACAGGTGCCAGCCTTGAAAATCCTATGGTGCAGTTTGACTTGGCACAGATGGGCTTTCTATGAATCAAGACAGACCCGATGAAGTCTAAGAACATCATCAGCAACAGCAGACCTTCCAGATCACATGCAGTCTTAATGGATTTGAAAATTATGGTCCCAGGGTCATGAAAACGTAACAGAATTAATTGAGGGATGATGAAGAAGAAGCAGTTAGCTAAATGTTAGCAACTTAAGATAGCAGAAAAACATGATTTCAGCCAGTATAATGTGAAAAGAAGCAATTAAACAATAATGTAAATCATTCGATTTTCTCAAGTACCAAGTATGCTTTAGATATGGTCATCAATATTTACTCTTATGAAATTTAGTTTCCACAAAAAAAGGTTTTTAGGTAGGTATTAGATTGTAAACACTTTGGACACAAAGAGTAATGATTTTCATTTAAAATATTATTTTATTTCTTTAAAAATAATTTTATTAGGACCTCTTACAACTCTTATCATAATCCATATATACATCCATTGTATCAAGAAAATATTATTTTATTTCTTTTTCATTTTGTTTTTTACATTTTTTAATTTAATAAATCATTTTATTGGGGGCTCATACAACTCTTATTATGATCAATACATACATCAATTGTGTGCACACCATATCTGCACATTTGTTACCATCACCATTCTTGAAACATCCTACTTCTACTTAGGTCTCCGGTATCAGCTCCCTATATTTCCACCCCTCCCCACTCCCCTCCCTCCATCAACCCTTAACAATTTACAAATTGTCATTATTTTGTCATATTGTATACTGTCCATTGTGTCCCTTCACTGACTCCCTGTTGTCTGTAAGCCTGGAAGGATATTATATGTGGATCTCTGCAATTGGTTCCCCTTTTCTACTCCAACTTCCCTCCATCTGTGTCACCACTCTCACCACTGGTCCTGAAGGGATCATCTATTTTATTTCTTAAAATATAAAAGTTTTATTGATATATAATTCACATACAACTCAGTAGTTAAAATGTATTAAAAGAGTTGGGAAATCATCATCATAATCAATTTTAGAGCATTTTATTTATTATATAGTCATTATTATTAGCTTCAAATTGCCCCCCAACCTCCCACACCATAAGCCCAAGGAACTATTAATCCTGTTACTATCTCCAAAAATTTATCTATCCTGGATTTCATATGACTCCAAAATGACAACATAGAAAAAAACTCAATCCAAGAGAAAGCAGAATACAATAGAAACTAGAACAAATGAAAAAGAGGTCAACAAGGAAAGCATGTTAAATTTGAACCTAACTATATCTGGAGTAATATACTTTCTACTGTACACTGTCTGAGGGCAAGACTCTTTATATCCATGGCCAATGGTTTGAAGAAGCTCAATGGAGACTTACTCTGCATGGGGATTCTGCAAAGGGATTATGAGCTTTCACTGTCATCCATAGCAAATTGAGTGCTCAAATTTTAAGCTCCAGGAAAATTACATCTTCTGATTTTGGATATTTTTTTACTTACCACCCTTGGGGCAAATGTTGCCCAGCCCAAGTTGGCAGGAAAGTGCTGAAAGAGGACTCAGAACAGATGCTCAGTAAAGACACTTTGGATACTTGCCCCTGTGCTTGGACATCAAAGTTCAGAGTCTTCTTCTCCAACAACTTGCAAGTTTCAAGAGACTATCCTATTCCTAGATATGTCCCCAGCACATTTCCTAGTACATGATATATATTCAAAAGTAGTTGTTGAATGAATGTTCTACCAATTCGACATGAATTTTTTCCCTGCTGCTTTGAAGCTTGTACTGCTTGACCCAAACATTGGTGTCCACACTCACCAGCTCCTCCCCGTGAGAAAGAAGAGCCGACCTGCTTGAGTCATGCTGTACTGTCTTGAGAATCAAACATAAGGTTTCTGTGAGCTGGAATGACTTGATGAAGTAAATCTGAGCTTTTGGTTTGGTATCCCAGAAAACACTAATTTTATTTCCTAACCTTCAATAAGTTTCTGAAATTCTCTGTGTTACACTGAAACAATACTTGTCAACCACTTGGCACTATTGGTTTTCCTCTTCAATCCAAGAAGTCTTTTAAGACTTTTACCCCCAATTTCCACCCCGATAATTCCCTTACATAAAATTTGAATGGTTATCTATGTGCATGCACTTTGTGTATATATACACACACACATATATATATATTCCTAATCTACATATGATATTTGTGGATACAATCCTATTTGGAGGCCTCATCAGAGGTAAAGTGTGTTTTAAGCCTCATAGAAAGAACAGATTAAGCCCTGCATCAAGCAAGCAGGAAGAGGAGGAATATAGATAGGAAATGGACATTCCTGAGGATCCTTGAAGCTGAGATAAGCATCTTCCCCAGAGTAGACTGAGAAAGAGTTTTCTGCCAGAAGCAGTGACCTGCATTAAGACTTGTAGGCCCATGAACCACGAGAAGACAAATTTCAAGTCCAGACCACTCATTTGTGGTATTTGCTATAGCAACACTAGAAACCATGACAAAAATAATAGCTTTTACTCCCCAAGAACTTCTTTTTTTCTCCTTGGTTGAGACTACATGGATTAGAAAGAGCACATCATGAACAAAATCAGAGAAGCACTTAAAGTAAGCTTTATGTTCACTTAAAAGAGTGACCCAGACTGCCAGTACCTTCCCTATACCCCATTTTGATTTTAAGTAGTAATTTTTACATTTTGCAGCCTCCTTTGTAGATTTTCTGGCCACCTGATCAAATTATGGGCAGTAAACTATATGCAGTAAGAGAAAAATGCATGTTTACCTTAGACATCTATTTTTTAAAAAAGAACATTAGTAGCACAAGTAGGTAGGCCTCGGGCTGCTAACTGTAGAATGACAATCTGCCAGCTGTTCCATGGAAGAAAAATTAGACTCGTGGGAACTGTAAAGAATGACAGTCGGGGCTGACCCTGGTGGCATAGGGGTTGAGTGCGGGACTGCAGCCCATGGGCTTGTTCAAATCCAGCAGCAGCTCTCCAGGAGCAAGGCTGGGTAGCTCCCACGACCACTAGAGGACAGTGATTGCACCCCTCCCTCCCCCCAAAATAAAGAATGACAGTCTTGGAAATCCTATATAGGGTTGCTGTGAGTCAGAATCAGCTCAATTGCAGTGAATTAAATACATATCTCTGTATCTATCTATCTACTATCTATCTATCTATCTATCATCTATCTATCTATCTATCATCATCTATCTATCATCTATCATCTACCTCCCTACCTATCATCTATCTATGACTTAAGCTACGGAGCTCTGGGGCTGTAGTAGTGATGCATTCGGCTTTGGCCAGCATGGCTGATGGTTCAAAACCAGCAGCAGCTCGTTGGGGGAAAGACTGGACTTCCTGCCTCTGTACGCAGCAACAGTCTCCCCAGCCCACAGGAAGGTCACTCCGAGTCAGCACTGACTTAATGACAGTGAGTTTGGTTTTGGAAGCTGGACCTCATAGTAAATGATTCAAATCCCATTTGAAAATTATTTACCATTGTTTCCATTCAATTAATTTAAATTTATCAGTCTCCACTCCCCATTAGTCAGCCTTCACGCCTATGCCATTCTTTCTGTCCAACACCTTAATGTGAGTGAGTTGCATTAAACATTTATGTAGAGGTGAGAATAAAAGCATAACGAGACTTGCTTGTCAACAATGGTGACTACCGGGTAAGTCCACTAATTTTGAAGTTGTGATGTACAGTCTGTATAGTTGAATTTTGAATAGGAAGAGAGTTCTCCATTGGGGAGGAAGGGTTATTGAAGATTACAACAATCAGGAAGAGAGAAAATGGAAGGTAAAATGATAATTTACATAACAAAGTCAGAAATAACGGAAAAGGTTTGCTCTTTAGATTCATTAAGAGACCCTCCAAATTGAACAGCCTACTATCAAGTTGATTCTGAATCAGAGTGACCCTATCGGTCTGAAGAAGGGTTCCACAGGATTTCTAAGACCATAAATTTTTATAGAAGCTACTGACACTCATAGCAGCTGGTGTGGCTGAGGCGCCAGTCTTCAGGATAACAGGTCAATGCTTACTCAGCTGCTCAGCAGGCTCCTTCATTTAGCGAAATAGGATCGGAGTGTTTAGGGATTCCTTTGGGGGGCTGTTGAATGGCAAGGAAAATAAGAGCCTAATGGTCAACTCAAGGACATAAGCCCCAAGGAAAGTCGCAGTTTGGCCTGTGCTGATATGGATGAGGCATTTGCCACTGTTTTTAGGAAAATCTCTGCAAGAGTTGTCACCAGCAGGCTGCTGCCCCAAACAAACACACAAACCAACCAACAAACCATTGCCTTGACATTGTTTCTGATTCAGTGACCTGATGAAGACTGTAATGATTTAGCTTGAGAATGAAGAGTAAGAAATTCTTTTGCTAATTATGGAAAAACTCCAGGTTTTTTTTTTTGCTCAAAGCCTTAAACATTTTTTTTAATGATATTATTGAACTGTCCAGAGGCCCTCTTAACTAGTGGGTTATGAGTTGGGCTGCTGATAGCAACTTCAGTTGTTCTAATCCACCAGTGGTTCTGTTAAAGAATAATGAGGTTTTCTATTCCCACAAAGTGTTACAGTCTCAGAAACCCACAGGAAAAGTTCTACCCTGTCTTATGGAGTCCCTATGGTTTGGCATTGACAGTGAGGTTTTTTTCAAATAGAAATTGAAAGTTTAACTTTTGAATGGTCAAACTGCTTTTAGGTAGCAATTTAGTGTGTTCAAAGTGGTACATCATGATGGTTTTGACTTGCATTTCATTAATGGCTAATAATGTTAAACATGATTTATATGTTTGTATTTTGTGCTTATATATACTCTTTGGAAGGTTAAGTCTTATGCCTATATTTAAAATTGTGTTGCTTGTCTTTCTTATTCAGTTTTAAGAGTTCTCTATATGTTTTGGATAAAAGATCCCTACCAATCATGATTTGTAATTATTTGCATATTCTATCTATCCTTTTTACTATTTTGATCAGGTATTTTCATAGCAAAGTTTACCATAAGAAGGTCCATCTTTAAATATATGTATAAGTATATACACACACATATATATGCTTCTTGTGTTTTTGCAATCATATCTAAAAATCAGTTGTCAAATTTGAGGTTATAAAGATGGAATCGTTATAGTTTCTTCTAAGAGGTATATAATTTTAGCTTATATATGGGATTTGGATTAATTGCTTGATAATACGTACATATGTAGAAGACATTTGATATTTTAACGCTTGTTTACGTGCATTCATTACACTTAGCAGGACCATTGTCTCTTTCTAAACTTTCCATGACCTTCAGCAGAAGCTCGGTGGCCCCTGATCTTTGATCAGTTTGGGGATTTTATTTTTCAATAGTATGCAATAAGACTTAATTCTTTTGCATGTGATTATCCACTTGATCCAGCACCACTACCTGAAGAGGCAAATTGCCAACCACTGATTGAGTGATGTGGACATTGTTACCTAACGTCAACTGACCACGGATATTTGCTTCTTTCCTCTCCTTTTTGTTTCTTTCCTCTGGATTTCATTCCATTGATAGCTGTCTGTCCTTATGTAAGTACCACATAATTTGATGACTGTAGCTTTGTAATGTTTTGGAATTGGCAGGTGTTAGTCCCTTAACTACTTTTCCTTATTATTACGATTGTGTTGGCTACCTGATTTCTCTGCGTCTCCAAAAAATATTAAAATCAACCCTTTCTTAAAAGGAAAGAAAAAAGGATCTACGATTTTGAAAGGAATTATGAAGAATCTGTAAATAAATTTGTCAAATTTTGCCATCTTGAAAATATTGCATCCTTCCACTTATTGAAGCGTCCTTTATTTTCCTTCAGCAATGTTTTATAGCTTTATACATACTAGAATTATCTACTTTTGTCAAACTTATTTCTAGTTTGCTTTTTTGATGCTGTAGCAAATAAAATTGTCTTACTTTCCTTAAAAATATTATTTTTCAGTTTTAAAAATGTAAATGATTTCTGCATGTTGATCTTTGTGTTCGTCTGGGTAGATCAAAGAAACAAATGCATAAATATGCATATGTATATGAGAGAGTTTCATAGAAAAGTTCATTGTACGTTAAGAAAACTTTCCAACCCAATCCACTGCAAGCCCACAAGTCTGATATTAGCCTATCAGTCTGATACCAATCTACGAAGTCTTCTTCAGACTCACGGAACACATACAATGCTGCTGAATGCAAGACGATCACAAGCCAGATGGGTGAATGCCTTTGGATCCAGTGGTTGTAAACATCTCAGTGCTGGCGGGGGTCTCCAAGTTCCTCCTCCGGCTTCAGAGGTCTGGTTGCATCCACGTGACTTGTCCAGCTCAGGGCACTCGGTTCGCTCTGTCTGGCTTCTCCTCAGGGATGTCTCGTGGGAAGTCAGCCTTGTCAATAGAGAGTCTCCCAGGGAGTGTTGTCAGTGGAAAGTCTCCAAGGACGTGAACTGAGAGAGAGAGTGTCTCTGCCTCCAAGAAGGAATGACCGCATTCCCCAGGATTCTCAGGAGAAGGCCACGCCCACAAAGATGTTTCATTTGCTATCTCCAAATTGACAGACTAGACTCCACTCCTGCACTCTTAATTCTCAAATTAACACCAGCCTAGGTGACTGTCACAACCTTCCTACTATAATTTTACTAGTTCTAATAGTTTTTCATGTAGGTGATAGTTTTTGTAAGTAGCAGTTCTTCAGGGTTGGTAGTAAGTAAAAAAAAAAATACTGGCTTGGGGTTCCAATTCATGCATATATGTGTTTATTCTAAGCAAATTATGTATACATTAACTTCTGGAGCAAGTAGATGACTGCAGACAAATTCTATCAGCAATAGATTTGTTTTAGTCATCTTAAGACTCTTTAAAAAAAAGGCCCAATAAAAATAGTGGCTTCCAACAGGATCTGCTGGACAAATTAAATAACAGGCAAAGTGATCAGTTCAGATAGTTATGGAGATTCATTCATGGGGGTTTATAATGAAGAGGTTTTAAGAAAATTCAAAACTGCAATGGTGAGGAAAAGGTCAAGAAATTTGCATTTCGTACCATGGAATTTTTCTTCTGTCATGATAATTCACCTGCTCATTCTTCAAAAGTAGCAAGGATCATTCAACAAGAACCTTGTTGAAAAATCTTAACCCATTGACCCTACAACCTTGATCTTGACCATCAAACTTTTTTGTCTCAAAATTCAAAGAACATTTTAAAGAAACATAATTTAAGTTCCTTGAGGATGTTATTTTGATGTGTAAGTTAAAGAGTGCAGGCTTCTTTGGTGACGTGTTCGAGAAGTGGAACCACTGACTTTACATTTTGAAACAGAGTAATCACTTCACATTCTTACTGTTTAGTTTAAAAAAATAACTATTATTCTGTAATAATACTTTTTGACTTGCCTTCATATGTTTATGAATTCTTTATGATCATGTCATCTGTGAATAAAGATAATTCTACTTCTTCCTTTTCAAGATGAAAAATTTCAAGATGATAATTTCTTTATCTTGCCTACTTGCCCTGATATCTAGTACAATATTTAGTACAATATGGGATAGAAGTGATGAGAATGGACACATTTATCCTATTTCTGATTGTAGAGGGAAAATGTTCAATCTTTCACTATTGAAGATAATACTATGTGGCTTTCCATTGAGTACTATGTCAGGTTGAGAATAGTTCTTAGGTTCCTTTCTGTACCTCATTTTGAGGTTTTTATTATGAAAAGCTGCTAGGTTTTGTTGTGTTTTGTTTTTTTCTGGGTCAACTTAGAGGATAATGCCCCCCCACATCTATTTATGTGGCATATTACATCAATGATTTTCATATGTTGAACCACACTTGTATTTCTGAGATAAAGTCCACTTGTTAATATTGTATTAAAATGCTTTAAATATGTTATTGAATAATTTTGCTAGCATTTTGCTGAAGATATTTACACTCATAGTCAAAAGTGATATTAGTCAGTACATGGTGTTTTCTTGTGTGGTCTTATACTGGATTTAGTATAAGGGCAATATTGGCCTCACACAATGGGTATAGTTCCCTCTTCCTCTAATTTTGAAAGCATTTGGGAAGGATTTATATTAATTCTTTTATAAATATTTGTTAGACCTTTACTAATGAAGTCATCTAGTCCTGTAATCTTCTTTGTTTAGAAAGGTTTTAAAAACAACTGATTCAATCTATTTATTTGTTATAGGTCTTTTCAAATTTATTTCTTCTTGAGTTAGTATTGGCAGATTGTGTTTTTCTAGAACATTGCCCACTGTATTAAAAAATCAAATTTTTGGCACACAATTATTCATAGTATTTGCTTACAAGGTTGGTGGTAATGTCCCCAGTTTCATTTCTGATTTTAGTAATTTGAGTATATTCTTTCTATTTTCTTGGTCTGTTCAGTCAAATGTTTGCCAATTTTGCTAATCTTTGCTAGAAAACAACCTTTGATCTTGTTCTCCATTTCCCCCTAAAGCTGTATTTCAGTAATCTCCACTCTTATTTTTATTATTTTCTTCCTTTTGTTAATCTTGAATTTAGTTTGCTCTTTTACTTTTAGTACCTTAACTTGTAAAGTTAAGTTATCCTTTTGGGATCTGTCTTATTTTCTCAGTGTAAGCATATATGGCTATAAATTTCCTTGGGAACACTGCACTTCATAAGTTTTGGTTTATTGCATTTCATTTTTATTTGTCTCAAATAGATGTGGCGAGAGCTTGTGCACACTTTAGGGAAATAGAGTGAGGGAAATTAAGTTGGAGGCTATTAGAGGTGGTAACACATCTAGGGAAGTTTTTTATGACAATGTGGGAAATGAAGACAGCAACAACAACTACAAAACCCAAACATGGCAGTATTAAAACCAGAGAATTGGAGATCCTGGGAGAATCTGTGTATTTTATGGATATAGGTACCTGATTCAAATGATGCTAAAAACACAGTTTCTTATGCTTGACATTTGATTCTCCAAAATTTTGAATTTGGGTTAATCCAGTATATTTCTTTTTTTTGAGGGGGCATCACTGCCCCCTGGTGGGAGTAGGACGCCCAACCTTGCTCCTGGAGAGCTGCTGCTGAATTTGAACCACCAACCCTGTGGGCCACAGTCTCACACACAACCACTACACCACTGGGACTCAGTCCCTTGATTCGTGATTCTTATCAAACTCACTGACATCATCATCCTCCAGAATAATCAAACTAATTTTTCTGTAAACCAAATTTATCTCACTCCCTCAGAAGTCAAATATGTTGGTAAAGTCAAATTTTTTAGTATTTTTTCTCCATATTATAAATATTTGCTCATGGTATGCTCCAAAGAGGCCTGTCAGACATGTGATTATTCGGTCTCTTTTATACTGAGGTGCATAGAAGTTAAGAAACTTGTCTTGATCACAGAACTAGTTAGTGGTGAAGCCAGTATTCAACTCAGTCCTCCTGGTCTCAAAGCCTATTTTCACAAACACTATGCTTTGTTGAAAATTATTCTGTAAAGTGTTTTCATAATGCTTCTTTCCTACATCAAAACCTGTAATGACTTGTTTTAGGTTGAAGAGGTTAAGTTTTTTAAGTAATTCATGCTCTTTTGTCTGCTATAGAAAGTTTCTCTTCAAATGACCAAATCTAGGTAGCTTTGCATTTTACTGCACCCTGGTCGTCCACTGCCACCCAACTAATCCCCTCACAAGATCCCTCCATGCTGGGCACTATACATTTACCACCATGCCCAGTTCTATCCTCACAAATCTAAGCCTGAGCCACTTTGGAGCAATTTCCCCCTTTCATAAATTCTTTCAGGATTTTAACCGAGTTTGCCAATGTCTGCAATTGACTAAATTGTTTTCTTGTTCTTTTGTACCTCAACTGTTTTAAGTTGCATATCTTGTATGCTGAACTATGTCTAAAAGTACTCTAAGAGCTCTTGACCCAGTAATTCAGGACAGACACCCCTTCTCCCAGGAACAGCAGTGGGAGTAGTGATACCGTGAAGATAGGGTAAAGTGGGAGGGGGAGGGGGAGAAAGGGGGAACTGATCTCAAGGACAGACACATAACATATTCCACCCCCAGAGGGATGAGCAACAGAAATATGGGTGAAGGGAGATAGTGCACAGTGTAAGAAATGAAAATGATCATAATAATTTATAACCTATCAAGGGTTCAGGGGGGAGACATGGGGGGAGGGAGGGGAAAAAAGAGGAACTGAAGCAGAAATTTGGTTTACAGAGAAATTAGTTTGATTATTCTGGAGGCTGATGATGTCAGTGAGTAGGATAAGAATCAAGAAATCAGAGTACCAGAAGAGGGAAGAGGACATGGCAATTGAACAGGTCTAGGGCTTAAAGAGTATCACCAGGCAACGGTGAGCAGGTAATAATGAAAACATACTGGATTAACCCAATTCTCTGGTTTTGAAAATGAATATGGAAATATATGTACAAGTGTGCTTGATACAATTGATGTATACAGATTGTTATAAGAGCTATAAGAGCCTTAGTAAAATGATTTATCTCTAAAAAAGAAAAGACATCAGTCATATTTTCTAAGTCAGTCTCCATTTTCCAGGTCATAGTTTTTTCATATGTGACATGACAAAGAATTTTTAAGCTTTTGCTCAGAATCACAGTTCTGTTATATGTCTGGATGAGACAGAATATGAACTTGACCCTAGAGGTTCATGAATCCTGGATTTCGTATACTGAAAACCAGAAAAAACTTATAACACAGCTTCCAGAGGGTGACCGTTTATGACATAAGACATCTGAGATAAACCCTAATATGAACAAGCAAAAAAACAAAGCAAAAAGAAAACAAAATACTGAAAACCGATCAGGTTCAGCATGCATGAGAGGGAGGATCAACTTGGAAGAAATACATGTTCATTTAGAGTCAATTTGTTTGATTCATCTTAAAGTCTTGTTGAACTCAACTAAAGGTGGGAATTTGTTCAGTTTGTTTAAGAAAACCTGAAGGCTAGGCTCATTATTGTGCTTCTGCAACCATTTTCCATAATGAAGAAATGAAGGATAACAAATTAGTGTTAGCTAAAATTATCATTTACTCAACACAGCTTTTATATGTTATAGCTGCTTTGTCAACAACTTGTTGCTCAAGGCATTGCTCTTTGTGTGGAGGAAGTTTATTGGACTAGGGGTGTGTTTTTGACTGAAGATAGTTCAAACCCAATAGGTGGCTTGGAAGAATCGTGGGGTTCAATAG
This sequence comes from Nesogale talazaci, assembly GCA_004026705.1. Taxonomy (NCBI): domain Eukaryota; kingdom Metazoa; phylum Chordata; class Mammalia; order Afrosoricida; family Tenrecidae; genus Nesogale; species Nesogale talazaci. Next base: position 26,380 of record PVJH01006748.1, read on the forward strand.
GTTATATGATTATGAGGTCAGTCTATTTTATTGGCTCCCCCATAGTTAGATTATGGGATGTTGCTCGAATTTGATTATTCTGGAGGCTGATGATGTCACTGAGTAGGATAAGACTCACGAAATCAGAGCACCAGAAGAGCACCACCTGCTTCCAAATATGTGTCAATTTGACTAGGGCATGGTTCTTAGGATTGTGCAGTTATTACTTATTCAGTGATCTAATATAAACAATGATCATATATATTCCAAACCCTAGACACTATGATGTTAATGACTCAGGATTAGAGGTAGTGCTGTTAACGAGTCAAGATGCAATTTACAAAATTTGGTGGTCTCTGGAGTCATTCTCTTTGAGACAAATAAGAGATTAAACCAGGGAGCAGATATCAAAGCGACATACCTTCACCAAGAAGAAAATCTGCGAGTGAAATGCATTCTTTGGATCTGAGGCCCCTGTAAAAAGGTTCTTTGTACAACCAGTAGACACAAAAGAGAAAGCTTTCTGCTAGAGCAGGCATATGAATGTCAGATTTTTAGTTTTCTAAACTGTGAGACACATAGCACTGGGCAAATCTGCTCTGCATGATATACTTAAAGTGTTAAGGAGCAAAGATGCCCCTTTTCAGACGAACGTGTGTGTGACCCATGCCCTGGTATTGTTGATTGCCTCATATGTATGTGAAAACTGGACAACGATGAAAGAAGGTTAAAGAAAAATTGTTCCATTTGAATTATAGTATTGGCAAAGAATATTGAAAGTACTACCAACTGCCAGAAGAACAAATGAAGCTGTTTTTTTATGTCAAGAAGAAGAAGCCCCTCAGTGAGTGCATTGACACAGTGGCTGTCACAGTTGGCTCAAAAATAGCGCGTTTGAGGATGGTACCACAGTGGGCAGTGTTTCGCTCCTTTGTACCTAGGGTTACTATGAACCAGAGTCACTGGGATGGCACTTAACAACAACAAAATGTGAGGGAATGAATCGCTGTTCATTAAAGCATCCACTTGTAATATTTCAATTATACTAGTACTAGAAAACTACGATAGGTGTGGAGAAGAGTAACCAATTGAAAGCAGACACAGACTGTAGTAGTGGCGCCTTGAGAGTTAGGCATAGATAGATAGGAAGCCATGCTGATAGCTGTCTTTGTTCACTGTAGCCATCTATTGTAGTCCTGATCCTTTCTCTGTGGTTCCCTTGGTTACATAGGATTTTTTAAATTAAATGTGTTTAGTTAGCCACATGCTAAGTAAGTACAAAAATGGGCCAGAACAGTTAGAACTTTGCCGGTTGATTCCCCTCTCTGATGTAACCTGGACCTCATCTGGTTTTCAACACTTTCTGTATTTTTGTTGTACTTTGTTTTGTTTTTTTGTTTGTTCATGTTAGGGTTTATCTCAGAGATCTTATGTCTTTGGAGGTCACTCTCTCGTTGTGTTATGTTTTTCTGTTTTTCAGTACGCGAAACCCAAGATTGATGAACCTATCGGGACAGCAAGTAGAATAAGGGTTTCAGGAGGTGGGGTAGATTGGTGGGTGGTAAGGTGTGTATAAAAGGTTGACAATGTCAAGCAGTCCAGGAAGGAAAAGAATGTTTTGAAACTGATTGTTGTAGCAATTGTATAATACTGCTTGCTGTGATTCAACTACGGAATGATTTAATATATTTATTAACTCCCCATTAATAATATATTTTTTAAAATTAAAAAAGGAACCATCTTTTCTTTATTGACAGCTGTTAAGCATACTGTATCTCAAATGAATTCTGGTAAAATAGAAGAAAGGTTATCAAGTGATTTATTTGTTTAATTCAGAAAAAACATTTTAGGATGAGACTTCAAAGAATTTGACAGAACAAACCCCCAAATTTATTTATTTTTAAATTAGTTCTTTTTTCTTTTGTCTTTGTTATACCATTTTATTGGAGGCTCATACAACTCTTATCAAAATCCATACATCCATACATCCTTGGTAAACAGCACCTCATTTTCCCCTCCATCATGAACCTGTCCCCCTCCCTCATAGACCCTTGATAATTTGTAAATTATTATTATTTTGTCAAGTCTTACACTGTCCGATGTCTCCCTTCACCTACTTATCTGTTGATCATCCCCCATGGTAGGGGTTATATGTAATCCTTGTGATCAGTTCCCTCTTTCTACCCACCTTCCTTCCACCTTCCCAGTATTACCACTATCACCACTGGTCCTGAAGGGGTCATCTGTCCTGGATTCCCTTTGTTTCCTGTTCCAATCCGCACCAGTGTATATCCTCTGATCTAACCAGATTTGTAAGGTAGAATTGAGATCATGTTGGGGGATGGGGGTGGGAGTGGGCAGAGAGGAAACATTAAGAACTAGAGGAAAGTTTTATGTTTCATTGTTGCTACACTGCAACAATGACTGGTTTGTCGCCTCCCTGCAACCCTTCTGTAAGGAGATATTCCATATGCCTACAGATAGACTTTGGGCCTCCACTCTGCACTCCCCCACATTCACAACGATATGATTTCTTTTTGTTCTTTGATGCCTGATACCTGAGCCTATGGACACCTCATGACCACACAGATTGGTGTTCTTCCTCCATGTGGGTTTTATTGCTTCTCAGTTAGATGACTGCTTGTTCACCTTCAGGTAATACAATTTTTGATAGCCAGGCACCATCAGTTTCTTTATCACATTTGCTTATACATATGTTTTGTCTGCAGTGATTGGAATAGCCAAAATTATAAAGGAGTTTGTTCTTTAAAAAATATCATATGCAAGTAAAAGCCAAGTATATTAAATTACTATGTGAATAATTCAGAGTGGCCAATTAATGGCAATATGATTTTTTTATTCCAGCAATTTAAATTAAATGGGACCCAATCCCAGAATAGTCAACTGGAGGTTCTGAAATCTTTATTATTTTATTTTATTTTATTGGCATCACTACCCTCTGGTGGTCATGGGAGCTACCCATCCTTGCTCCTGGAGAGCGGCCGCTGGATTTGAACCACCAAGCTCGAGGGCTGCAGTCCCGCACTCAACCACTATGCCACCAGGGCTCAGCCCTGAAATTTTAAAAAATATTAACGATCACCTTTTATGTGACTCTATGTCAAACTCCCATAAGGTAAGCTGGTTATCTAGTGACTTTGGTGGTTATGTGTTGGGCTGCTAACCACAAGGACAGCAGTTTGAAACCACACCTTGGGAGAAAAATAACACTTGTTGCTCCTTTAAAGAGCCACAATCACAGGAAACTACTGGAGTTCATAAGACAACTGCCTTGTCTTATACAGTAACTATAAAGTCTAATCAACTTGATGGCAATGGGTTTGGTTTCATAATTTTTGCCTTGTTTCTGTCTCCTTTTTTTCTGGGGGCAAAATGGCAAACCTTCTGAAGTGTTAGCATTTCCCCCACTCTCTAATTGCTTTCTCCTGCAATCCTTTGACTATTGGCAAGAGAATTGAGGCAAAAGAAAGGAAAATCATAATGTTTCCAGGGTAACCTTCACTTTCAGGTTGCAAGGCTATGCTCTAACACATTCTATTCAAACAATGTTTGTTGTCATCGACCCCATACCCAAGGACACGATGGAGATGAAAACATTTACTTGTTATTTGTGAAAACAAATGTCTTCCAGAAATGATCATAATATACCCACTTTAGCAGAATGATAAATGAACAGATAGGCAAACACGATTGCTGTAATTAATCTCATTCAGAATTATTCCCCCAAATGTTGAATTAGCAAATGGTCTATATACTTTTTGAACAATGGAAATTGACAGAAAAAGAAAAGACAGATTAGGAGCACAGACAGGGAGAGTTCCTGAAAGTGAGGATTTTTATTCATTTTTAATAAATAAATTTTATTCACACTTGAAAATGAAGACAAAAGGTTGTCACTGTAAATGAGAACAGCATAGAAGAATGTCTGCAGGCAGAAATGTGCAGGGCATGACTAAAAAATAATCCTTTATATCTCATGTATGTAAACACTTTAGACTCAGTGTTATTGGGACTGGGTTGTAGATAAATGAGAAAGCTTGAGTTAGGATGTTAGGGTATAAAATTAGATTGTAGTCAGAGCTTGAAAAGCCTGCAATTTCCTGCTAATCCAGTGCATCAATAATATAATAAAAATGTGTTCCTGTTTGGAGGGAAATGTGTTGGCAACAAAGGGACAATTTTTTTTATATTATATATCATATTTTATTACATCTTAAGTATAACACATTCTATTATAAGATTTGACTTTTCCTAATATTTTCCTTAAAGAAAAAGCTCAATGTGCTGGAATTCCCCTTTCCTTCAAGCCTATCCATAGCTTGTTATGATCCACGTAGTCAAATGCTTTGGCAGAGTCAATAAAATAGAAGACAAGTAAACATCTTTCTGGTATTCTCTGATCAGCTAAGATACATCTGACATCATCAACGATAATCCTAGTCCTTTTGTGAATCCAGCCAGAACCTGTCAAAGCACTGCTGCAACCCTTGTTGGATGATTGTCAGCAAGATTTTGCTTACATGAAATATCATTGAGGTTGTTCTATAATTTGCATATTCTGTTGCGTCACTTTTTTTTGAATGGTCCAGATATGGATCTCTTCCAGTTGGTTGGCCAGGTAGCTCTCTTCCAAATTTCCTGGCATACACAATTGTTTCCAGTGTTTCATCAGCTTTTTGAAACATTTCACTTGCGATTCCATCAAAGCCTAGAGCCTTGTTTGTGGTGAACACTTCCAGAGCAGCTTAAGCTTCTTCCTTCATTACCACTGGTTTTGCTCATATAACGGTGGAAGGATGACTAGTTCTTTTTGACACAATGACTCGGTGCATTCTTTTCATCTTCTTTTGGTGCTTCCTGGATCGTTCCACATTTTGCCCATGGACTCTTTCAAATTTTCAAGTTCAGGGTCGGATTTTTTCTTGACTTCTCTCAGTTTAAGATATTGTGAGTGTGTTTTCCCTTTTTAGTTTCTCAGCTCCACGTCTTCTCACATTTCAGAGGCTGCTTTGTCCTCCCGAGCTGCCCTTTGGAATTTCAGGTTCCACTTTTTGACTTCATCACACCTTCCATTTGCCTTAGCTACTCAGAGCAAGTTTCAGAGTCTCTTCTGACAACTCTTTTATATTTTCTTTCTTTCCTGCCTTTCTAATGTCCTTTTGTTTTCTTTCAAATGATGTTCTTCATATCTTCTCACAATTCATCATGTCTTTTGTCATAAGTGTTCAATGCAACAAAAAATTGGTTCTTTTTTATAAACCAGGACATGACATACGTTTTATTTAAGATATAACAGGGATGTTTAAATTGACAAGTTTAATTCTTGACAACACCAAGCAAACTTAGCCATCAAAGTATTAAAAAAATTATTCACTCCAAAAAAATGCAGGAAGCTTATCTTTTGTGCTGAAGCTTATCATCAGCACCCCTCATCATTTTCTGAACAGTTCTGCTTTTCAGAGATCTTTCCCCTAATAAAAAATGAATGGGAAATATTTAATGCATAAATTTCTCTGCAGCTCCTTTCTAGAACCTAAGTGTAATACCATACAGTATGATTTATATATATTTTTCCCACAGTAAAAGATCTGTCCTGAAAAATAAAATGGACGGTCAGTGAGTTTCCAATGAATAGAATTTTCTTACCTCAAACAAGGTTTTTCCCATATATCCAAATAAACAATAGAGGGCATTATTTCAATATTTACTGACTAGCACATGGGCTTATGAACTAGGGCTGAGCTTCTACCTTCTCTCCCTCCTTCACAGGTGGCTGTAACTGTTAACACAAGAGAGGCAGTTAGATGTCTAACTGTTAGATGCAGGAGAAATCACTCTCTATGAACATGTGGAGCACATTTGTTCTTGAGATGTCCTGGATATTCAGGTGAGAAAGACTCAAGGCTTATTTTTTCATGTGTTTCTTCTTCCCTCGAGTTGTGTCCTATCAGCAAATGAAGATCCCCCAAACTCCACTTCCACAACTTTTTCCCCATTCCTGTCACTATGTTCAACTATCCTTTCTGAAAGTAGCTCCTTCTTATTCACATTTTGAGTGTCTTCCAACAGGAGAGTCACATCCTCTGACACCATCTCCAATAATGTTGTTTCCATTCATTAAGCCTTCAGTATGACAAATTTTCCATGCAATGCATATGGTTTCCAGAGGCTATTCCTTTGAAGTGGGTAGTTGATTCCTTCTCCATAGTCTGCCCTTAGTGAAGCTCTCCTGGAACCTCTTCACTTTTGGTGACTTTGTTGGCATTTGAAATATCAGTAAGAACTTCCAGCATCATAGGAACTCACAAGCCACCACAGTATGAAAAACGGACAGACAAGTGGTGGTGCCTTATATAGCATCTCAATTTTCTCTTATTTCAAATTTAACTGCAAGAAGTCAAAGAAAGTGCATAATGTTTCCAAATGTTTATCTAGCTCTTAAAGAAAAATATCTTTATTTTATGTTACATAAGTACTCCAAATCATAGAAAAGAAAACAAAACTTTCCTTTTCTTCTTTGTATTTTATAGCATAATTTTAATACTAAAAATTTACCAACATATTATAAAAAACCCTCAATAGCTATATGACAATAGATATAAAATTCTGCATAGTATGTAGAAATTAATTCCAACTGCATATTAAAAGAAGCTTATAATATAACCTAGAAGAGTTTATTCTAAGGCCATAAGGATGGTTTGAAATTAGAAAATCTATGAAGGTAATTTATTACATCAACAAATTAAATGAAGAAAGCCAATGATTATATCAATAAATGCCCAAGAGACATCATAAAATTCAACAGCCATTCCTAATAAAAATGCCAGGTAATTTAGAAGTAAAGGAAACTGTTTAAATATGATAGACTATTTTTACCCAAGCCCAGTAGCAAACATTATAATAAACTATGAAATTCTGAGACTATTTCAATGGAAAAAATAGAGTCAATTTCTCATTAAAACTAACCTATAGTGAAATTAATCACACATTCATTTCTACCTTCGTAGGCCTAGTACTTTACTCCAAAGGAATGAAGCAAGGATGTATGTAAACATCTCTTTTCTCCATTAGATGGAGGCTTCCTACAAGCAAGTATATGTCTTACACATTTTTATAGTCTTAGTTCCTCATACACTTCCTGGCATGCACACCTACCCACACATAAATATTGAAGGCTTAAAATATTAAGTAAATATAGTAGTAGATTGCTAGACTTTACATAAAAGGTCTTATCTATATGTAATATTTCCAATCTTTAAAGACAGATGAAATCAGTTTTATAGAATGTCTTTTGAGAATAAAAGGCAATAGCAATGAAAACAAAATAGAAAGGAGGTATTTGCCATAATTTAGAACTAACTTATAATGGATCCATCAAATGGAACTTCATCATAAATGATACCATATAACTCAACTAAAGAATTATATGTGAACCAGAGACCAATTGACTATGTATTGCATTGTATTTCCAATGGACTTTAAAATCCTGCAGTTGAATCTTGATGATTTTGAAGCTTTGTCTATGTTTGTTGTAGTATTTATCCAACACCATTACAAGTTAATTTGTGAATAGCTTAGAAATATGATAGAAGACATTTAGCCTATTAATATGCCTTAGAAACCATAAGAGCAAAATTAAAAAATAAAACACAAAGAAAAGCTCTAAATGAGAATTTCATCCCCCAAAGTAATTTTAATTTTATGTCCTTATGACCACCTAAAACAATTTTTTCATCAAATAGGGGTTTATTTCATGATTTCCATTGAGTTTCAGGATGTCCACATATTTAACTTCTCTGGCATCCTAGATTATTTCTTTTTTTTGTTTGTTTGCTTTTGGGGCATCACTGCTCTCTGGTGGTGGGAGTAGGAGGCCCAGCCCCACTGCTGGAATTGAACCTCCATCCCAGTGGGCCGCAGTCCTGCGCACAACCACTATACCACCGGGGCTCAGCCCCATCTTAGGTTATTTCATTCAGAAGTAAAAGTCAGCCCTTTTTGCCTGCAATGTCTCTTGAGAAACAATTGTCTCCTGGAGTTGATTGAGCCTTTCTTTAAAAAACAGTATATCTACTATCCTGAGGTGAAAAACAGAAATTCTCTCTCTCTTCTGTCTATCTCTATTCTATCTTTCTATAACCTCTCTTGTGTAAAATGTTACATATTTTTATTTAATTTTTAGGATTATCTTCAGGTTTGCATAATTGACCATGGGTGCCTGGCACACATTAAGTACTTAATTTTCCCTTTGCAAATCATTTTGTTAGGACCTAATCCAGACATCATGCCATTACATAGTTCAAGCGCATCAGGCAGTGTTGTGCAATTGCCACCAAAATCAGTTTCAGATGTTTTCTTCCCTCTTCACTGCCTTGGGAGCTTCCCTATCAGCCCCTACAGCTCCCCCACTATAGGCCACAGGAGTCTTAATTCCATTTGTTGTCTTTATAGATTCACCTATTCTGTATTTCATGCACTAAAAATCATAGAAAAACACATAGCCAAGTTTCAGGATGGCTACTAACCATGACAAAATGCAACAGCGAAAAACTCCACTATGAAAAAGAAAACATGAAACAAAACACAGAAAATCTTAAAAACCAGTTAGAGCACAAAGTTTATCAGAGGAGAGTTCAAGCGACAAAGTTTTAACCATTTAAGTCAGAATTATCATTTTAATCTACGATAGTCATTCTCTCTAGTACTCTCTGTCTGATAACCTGGTTATTCCCATCCTTCAATTATGGCTAAAGGGATATCACTGGAAGCTTATTCCCTGTGTAGAGCCTGCAACTATAGTTTGGGCTTTTACTGTTATCCATAGCTTTCTGCAAACCAAAACTCATAATTTAAGTTTTTATACTATTCCCTCCTTTGGCTTTTGATTTTATAATTTATAATCCTGGGATCATGGATGTTGGTATTTTTCTTTCATGTGGGTTTAGCTGACATTTCTCTTAGATGCATGCTTATTTGGAAACAAGCCTTTAGGACCCCAGGCTCTGTCTATCTGGTGGCTGGAGTCCATCTAATTTCTTCACCACATTTTGCTGTAGCGCCCTATCGTCTGTGTTTCCTTCATGAGAGCAAGCATACCAGGTAACGTCATCACATAAGAATGGATAGTTCTTAGATTAAAGCTGGGATTAAGTGTGAGCCCCAAATCCATTCCTGAAGATAAGTTTTTTTTATCTGCCTTTGGTTTCTCTTAGAAACATCCTTGTTAATTTATGGTAGAGAATCTTAGTGGTCATCTCCCTGGAACATAAGGACCTTTTGTTTATAGTGCCATTGATTAGACCTTGGTACTAATTTTCAAAATACTACTGAGATAGGGTAGCACTTAATTTTTCTGAGAGGGTGGTGAGGGTTTAGTGGTCTCTCTTTCATGTGGGAGACCGGAGTTTGAGTCCAGACTATGTACCTAAGGCACAGCAACCATGCATCTCTCAGTGGAGACATGCATGTTTCTGTAGTGACAAATTCCAACAGCGCTTACAGACAAAGATGACCAGGAAGAAAGACCTGGAAATCTATTTCTAAAAATAAAAACCCTATAGATCACAATGTTCCAATCTGCAACTGATGATGAAGATGACAAAGGACAAGGTTGCATTTTGTTTCACTGTGAATGAGCATGTTACGAATGGGGTCTACCTGATAGTAACTAGTAATGTTTTTTCACAAACCATTAAGAAGAGTTTTAGTTCATTGGATTAGGTGTAGTTAATGCCATTTCTCTTAGTCTTCAAAGTTATCAACTGCATTAAAAGTAGTTCCTGTGATTTAACTGGTGCTGCTGACTCTGAAGATAGCAGTTTTAATTAAGTGGCAGGGACAGGAGCCAGACAACAGTGTGTTCAGAACTGAGTGGGTGGCTAGGAAGGTCAGAAGAACACAGTGGGGAGGGATGGGAGGAAGAGGGAGAGTGAGATGAAGAGTTAGAGAACTAAAACATGACAACATAGGGAGAAGGTATTGCCTTGGAAAAGGAGGATTTGAACATGTTCCAGTGTTGATGGGTTAGAAACTAATCTGAGAGGTTCCCTATTCACCGAGGGCTGAGTAGTTGACTCTTCCAATATGAGGCAAATAAAAACATATTGCGTCTAGGGTTGCAGTTCAGATATACAAGCTTTTATTGAAAATAAAATGTGCTCAAACATGGTTCTGAGACCAGTAGAAGGCTGCAGACATGTTCTTTCACTAAGACACTTATTTTGGTCTCCCTAGAGTGCCTTAAATAAAAAGAATGTCTAATAAAAATAGTATTTTCCAAGGAATCTGCCGGGCCAGTTCAATTCAAGACAGAGGGTGATGATAACTGGATTTAGGGATTTCTAAACACCAAATACATTGGTGAGAAAAAGGTCAGGAAAGTTGTGCCAAAGAATTTTTCATGTACCTGGACATTTTGAAAGTTGTCCTAAGAGAGTTTCTTTTCTTTTTTGTTTGAGTTGAACTTGCTTATCACTGAAGACTTTAAATACATTTCAATTTTACTAGAATTTCTGGAGAAATCTTTCCTCATCCACCCTACAGTTCTGATCTTTCCCCTGCAAACTCCTTTTTGTTCCTCCAACTCAAGGAACATTTAAATGGAATATGGTTTAATTCTCCTGAGGATAGTAGCTTCACTTTTTGTCACCTCCTACCCCCCAAACCAACCCACAATTATCTAATTGACTAGACTCATAGAAACACTAGATAGGGTGTCTATGGGTGCATGTCTATTTTTTAAAAATAATTTTATTTGTGGCTCATACAACTCTTATCGCAATTAATATATACACCTATTTTATGCAAACCACATTTGTACTTTTGTTGCCATTATCATTATCAAAACTTTCTCCCTCTACTTAGGCCCTTGTTATCAACTCCCCATATTTCCCCTCCATCCCCATTTCCTCCCTCATGAACCCTTAATAATTTATAAATCATCACTATTTTGTCATTTCATTCACTGTCTGATGTATTCCTCCATCCCCTTCCCTATTTTCCATACCCCAGGGAGGAGGTTAAATGTAGATCCTGCAATTGTTTCCCTCTTTCTATTCTCCCCCCTTCCAGTATCACCACTCTCACCTCTGGTCCTGAAGGGATCATCTGTTCTAAATTCTCCATGTTTCTGGCTTCTCTCTGTACCAGTGTACATCTCCTGGTCTAGTAGGATTTGTAAGGTAGAATTGGGATCACGACAGTGGGAGGGGTCATTTAAGAACTAGAGGAAAGCTGTATATTTCATTGTTGCTACAAGGTACCTTGACTGGCTCATCTCCTCCCCACAACTCTTCTATAAGGGGATGTAGCTTCACCACTCATGGGCTTTGGTTCTCCAATCTGTACTCTCCCTCGTTTATAATGATATAATTTTAAGTTCTTTGATGCCTGATACCTGATCCGTTCAACACCATGTGGTGACACAGGCATGTGTGCTTCTTCCATGTGGACTTTATTGCTTCTGAGCTAGATGGTCGCTTATTTACTTTCAAACCTTTAAGACCCCAGATGCGATATCTTTTGATAGCCGGGTACCATCAATTTGCTTTAATACATTTTCTTATACACACATTTGTCGACAGCGATATCAGGAAGGTGGGCATGCAATGTTATGATTTTTCAGTTCTTTGATGCCTAACAATTGATACCTTTGACACCTTGTGATTGTACAGGCAGGTGTGCTTCTTCCATGTGGTCTTTGTTGCTGCTGAGCTTGATGGCCACTTTCAAGCACTGTTTCAAGATGTTTACTTTCAAGTATTGAAGAGCCCAGATGCTATATCTTTTGATAGCAAGGCACCATCAGCTTTGTTCACCATTTTTGCTTATGCACATATTTGTCTTCAATGATTGTTTTAGGAAGGTGAGCACCATGGAATGTCAATTTAATAGAACAATGTGTACTTGCATTGAGGAAATATTTGAGTGGAGGACAAATGCCCATCTGCTGTGTTAATACTATCCATATAAGTATATGCATATAGATCTAATTCCCCATCATCATATAAAAATATATTTACCTCTGTACATGCCTGAATTTAGACCCCTTTAAATGCCCTTCAAACCATCCCCCCAGTTCTTTTCTCTATTTCCTTTTACTTCCTCTTGTCCCACTATCATGCTCAATCTTCAATTGGGTTTCAGTATTTTCTCTTTGTTATATTACTCTAGATCAATCCCTATCAGGCCTCTCACACTGGCCTTGTCACTGATTTTGAATCACTTGTTTTTCCCTTATCCCTGGGTTGGTCAACACCAGCTCCTATCCCCCACCTCCCCATCTCCATATCCCCCCATCAGTTCCATTGTTTTCTCCTTCAGACTTTTCATCCAACTTATCTTATCTAGGTAGGCTTGTACCGAAAATCAAGGCATTGTAAGATGATGTGAAAGCAAAACTATGGGAACAACAAAAACCTCCCCCACCCCAATATCCAGAAGAATATATATAAATAAGTAAAAAATAAAAATAATAACAACAAAATAAAAACCTATAAATAGTTCAAGGTCTGTTGATTGACTTTCTGGAGTGTTCCCCAGTTGGGTCTGGTGGGGTGCCATGCTCTGGTCCCAAAGTATATCCTTGGCACACCCTTGGGAACTCAATGCTCTACACCCCTGCTGCTCTGCTGCACACCCTTAGTGTTTTGCCTTGGTGTGGTGGGGTCAGACAGGGTACAATCTTGATCCTGCTTCTTTTTTTTTTTGTCTCTGTAGGCCATTGGGTTGGTAACTGATTCTGTGTTCCATAGTGGGGTTGGTCATATGTTCCTCTCTGTGCATTGGGTGTTGTGAGTGGGGATATTGTCCTCAAGACTCGGTGGACCAGGATGCACTCCATGTGCTCTTCCTCCTCCTTCATTTGTTCTCGTGTGCTGTGGTCAGGCATGTTTCAATCCCTGAGCTGCAGCTTCAGTGCTGTCCTCCAAAGCAAACTCCTCTGAGGGGTGGGGCGGCTGTCCATGTAGTTGGGATTGGGGCTGGGCCCTCAGAACCCTCCACTGGCTTCCTGCTCCATGCTGTCACATTGCATTCACATCCTGGAACACTGGGTTTAAGTGTGGTCCCTCTTTCCCTGTGGTGATATAAACAATATGCTCCCCTTGGATGGGTTAGTACCCCATTCCACCTTTATACATTACCATCTCATCCCCCTACCCCTCAGCCTCAGTTGGCTACCATATGTAGCCCTGGATTTGGTCTGGCCCCTGCCATGTTCCCTGGGTCTCTCCCCAGAAATTTCTGTATATAGTAGCTTTTTCCTTATGCCCCTTTTGTATGTATGTGTTTTAAGCTTACCTCAGCGGACTCATGTTATACATGTCCTTTTGCTCTTGGCTTACATCACTTAGCATAATTTCCTCCAGTTGTTCCCATGCGGCAATGTGCTTCATGCATTCATCACTGCCTTTCAGCGATGCATAGTATTCCATTGTATGTATGTACCACCGCTTTTTAATCCATTCATCAGTTGATGGAAATTTGGGTTGTTTCTAACTCCTTGCATTTGGAAACTGTGCTGCGATGAATATTGGAGCACAGATGTCTGGCTGTGGTTTGTTTCTTGCCTCTTCTGGGTATGTGCCAAGTAGGGAGATTACTGGTGCATATGGTAGCTCAATTTTCTTCTGTTTTAGATATTGTCAAATTGATTTCCATAGTGGCTGTACATACCTACAGATCCACCAGCAGTGGATAAGAGTTCCTGTCTTCCTACAACCCCACCAACATTTTTGCTCTCTGATTTTTGAATTGGGCTATCTTTGAGGGTTTCAGGTGGTTTCTCATTGTTATTTTGATTTGCATTTATCTTATGGCTAGTGATCAGGAACATTTTCTCATATGTTTATTGGCCATTCAGATTTCTGCCTCTGTGAAACTTCTGTTCAGGTCATTTGACCACCTCAGTGGGCAGTTACTTTTGCTCTTTTTGGAAGATATCAGGGTATTGCAGATTTTAGTAATAAGGTCTTTGTCTGGTGTGTCATTGCTAAAGATGTTTTCTGAGCCCATGGGCTCTCTTTTTACTCTCTTGGTGAATTCTTTTGATGTACACAAGTGTTTTATCTGCAGTATATCCCACTTATCAATTTGTGCCTTCTCAGTGTTTGTGTCCTTCCCTATTTCTAATAGCTTATGTATTCCCTGTGCCAAAGTTCTCAGGTTGCTCCCAGTTCCCTCAATGATGGTCCTAATAGTTTGGGGTTTTACTTCAAGATCTGTCATCTACCTTGAATTTATTCTTGTGGATGGAGTTAGGTAAGTGTCTTGCTTGATTTTTCTACAGATAGATGACCCACTTTTTTCCAGCACCACTTTTGAAGAGGGCATCTGATTCCAATTTGATATTTTGGGGATATTTATCAAAGATCAGTTGTCTGTATGCTGATAATTTTATTTCTGGGTTTCAGTTTTTTTCCATTGGTCTGAGTATCTATCATTATGTCAATACCATGCCTTTTTGACCACTGTGGTTGTATGATATGTGCTAAAGTCAGGTAAAGTAATCACTCCCACTATGTCCTTCTTCTTGAAGAATTCTCTGCTAATTCTGGGCTTCTTCCCATTCCATTTGAAGTTGGTAATCATTTGGAATTGCATTAAACTTATATGGTACCTTGGGTAGAGCTGACATCTTTACTATATTGGGTCTTCGATCATGAGCATGGATATTCTTCCATTTGTTGAGTTTACTCCTGGTTTCTTGTAATAGTGTTCTGTAGTTTTTCTCATATAGATCTTCTGTTCTTTTAATCATGTATATCCCTAGGTATTTCAATTTGTGCTTGGCTTTTGTTAGGGATACCACTCTTTTTATCTCCTCTTCTGTGCTCTTATCCGATGTTTATACCAGACTGATAGACTTCTGATTGTTGATCTTCTATCCTGCCACTCTGCTATACTCCTCTATTGCTTCTAGTACTCCCCTTGTGGAGCTTTTGGGATTTTCCATATATAAAATCTTATCATCTGCAAATAATGATAGTTTCAGTTTTTCCTTCCCTAGGCAAATAAATACCTATGATGCCTTTCCTTTGCCCTTTGCTGTTAGCTAAAACCCCCAGTATGATATTAAATAAGAGTGGGAACAAGGGACATCCTTGTCTGGTCCCTTTTTTCAATAGGATTGTGTTCATCTTACTCCATTGACTACCATGTTGGCTGTTGATTTTTCATATGTATTGTCTTGAGAAATTTTCTTTCCATTCCTATCTTCAGGAGTGTCTTAAACAGGAATTAGTGTTGGATGCTGTCGAATGCTTTTTCCGCATCTATCATTATTATCATGTTGTTCTCATAGTTTTTCATGTCAATGTGGTGAATGATGCTAATGGTTTTTCGAATGTTGAACCATTCCTACCTCCCAGCTTGATCATGGTGAATTATTTGTTTTATATTCTTTTGCATTCTATTGGCCAGTATTTTATTAAAGATTTTTGCATCAATGTTCCTTAGGGATATTGGTTTGTAGTTTGCAATCCTTGTGGGATCCTTGCCTGGTTTCAGTATCAGTGTTATACCAGCTTCATAGAAGGAATTTAGGAGTTTGTCATCTTTTTCTATGTTTTGGGAGAGTTTGTGTAGGATTGATATCAGTTCTTCCTTGAATGCTTGGTAGAATTCTACTGTAAAGCCATTTGGCCTCCGGAATTCTTTTTGTTGGTAATCCTTTGATAACCTTGTCTATGTCTTCTACTGCTATGAGTCTATTGAGATTTTTGACATACATTGGGGATAGTCTAGGGAGGGACTGCTTTTCCAATAATTTATCTATGTCTTCCAAGTTGTTGAATTCATTGGAGTACATTCCTTTGTAGTACTGAGTAATTATCCTTTTGATTTCATTATGGTCAGTTGTAATGTCCCCTCTTCTATCCTTCATTCTTTGTATTGAATTTTCCCCCCTCCTTTCTTTGGTTAAGTCTGCCAGTGGTTTGACAATTTTGTTAATCCTTTCAAAGAATGAACTTTTAGCAGCAATAATTTTTCTTGTTTTCTTATTTTCCCTTTCCTGAATCTCAGCCCTGATTTTTATTATTTCTTTTCTCTTGCTATTGGTGGATTGTCCTGCTTACTCTGCTCTAGATGTTGTAAATCTTGTGCCAGCATATAAGTTATGAGACGCTCTTCCCGTTTTAGATGTGTATGTATTGCTATGAAACTTCCTCTGATAGCTGCCTTTGCTGTGTCCCATAAGTTTTAGTATGTCGTGTTTTCATTTTCATTGCTTTCTATAGGTTTCCTAACTTCATCTCTGATCTGGGCCAGTGTGCACTTCTTTTTCAATAGAGATTTATTCCTTCATCAATTACTTGCTCTTGCTTTCTTCATCTTCCTTTTGTTGATTTCCAGTCTTATGTCATGGTGGTCAGTAAGAGAAAGAGATAGATAGAGAGATAGATAGATAGATAGATAGATAGATAGATAGATGATAGATAGATCTGTATAATATCGATGTGCTTCAATTTGTGTAGATTAGAGGCTGCATGGCTTTACAGGAGCAGATAGGTTTATCTTTTTCCTATGGAGTAGCTGTGTTTTCCTACCACTGGCTTTGCAGTTATCAGTCATCACCTATCTGATGTGCCACCTGGTTTCTAGAATATTTTAACAATACTTTTTAACTTTTTAAAAAGTAATGTCTTAATATAAATTTTGCCTCCCTAGTTCCTTACTCCACATCTTTTCTGTCATTCATATTTAAAGAACATAGTCAACTTTGCATAAATATCACAACCTACTAAGAAGTTGAAATCTAAATCTTGTGTATGAAACAGGGTCATTAATTTGATATTTATGGACTGAAGTATAATCTACACTATACAGCCTCTCACATTTTCTTCCTAAATGGAGAGAATCATCTTACTGACATACCACCACTATGTGATGGAGGAATCATGAACAACAAGGATAATTACTCTTAACAGGAATAAATGAATGTTGAGTTTATAGGCTCTTGCTTCTCAAAGTAGGGTTTAGGAAGTTGACTAGACAGGGTGACTCTTGGTTGGAAGAATACAAATAAGTCATTCTTAATGGGAGGTTTCACCTTTGTTCCCCTGAGTAGTTGCTAAGAAACTTTCAACATGTGACTCGTGATAAGTGAGCAAGCTGGGGAAGAGTTTACATCACTAAGATGAACTACTAGGCTATTCTTTTTAAATCCTAAAAGCATGGTGGTGATTAAAGGTACATTTATTTATATAATACTGGTGCTAAAGAGTTAAGATGTTCTGAGGCATTAAGCAGGGTTCAGGGAGTCTGTTCCAGATTTCTCTCTCCTTCTCTCTCTCAATGTTAAAGGAAGTCTGATTTGCATAATACACCTCACAGACTGCAGAATATGAAGCAGAACACCAGTATTTTCTTGTAAAGAAGAAAGGAATAAATTGAAGCTTTGGAAGAAAAATTATTTAAAGGCATTTCTGTCCCAACAACTTTTTTCTATCTTTGTGAGATCAGAAAGTTAGTTTTGGAGAGTTTCTTTAGTGTTTTTTCTCTCTCTCTCTCGGGCAAAAATGTAGTCCTTTTTTTGTATGGCTCCAATTTGATCAGTTGTTGGTTGAATGCAACTGTATAATGTCGTAGAACAGCTATGGGCTGAAAAATCAGGATCTCTTGGCTGATATAAATGATTAAACACTCGACTGCTAGCTGAAAGATTGGTGGCTGTGTTAGTCTAGGTAGACTAGAGAAACAAATTCATAGACACACTTAAGGAAATAAGGGAAAGGTTTGTATACAAGAGAAATGAAGTATTGAGAAAGCATCCCAATGAAGTCTAGTCCAAGGTCACAAACCAGATGTGAGCCTATATGTCCAACACCAGTCCATAAAGTCCCCTTCCAACTCACGAAGTCATAGGCCAGTGGGTGCAGAATCTTGTGTGTCCAGTGGCAATGGAAGCAGCAAAAGCATCTCAGTGCTGGCAGGAGTCTCTCTTTGGCTCCTCTGGCTTCAGAGGTCTGGTTCCATCAGGGTAGGACTGTGTGGCTTCTCCTCCGGCTCCTCCACTTCCTCAGACACTGCTATCTTGTCTTGTCAGTTGAGCGTCTCCCAACAACTAGGGAGATGGTCTCTTATCTCCACGAGGGAAGTATCATGGCCCTTCCCAAAATTTTCAGAGAAAGCCATGTCCACAGAGGCTTAATTGGCTATCTCCAGATTGACAGGCTAGACTCCACCCCTAGACTTCCAATCATGAAATTGACATCAAGTACATGACCGCCACAGTAGTGCAATTCTGTAAAGAGGAATCTTGAAAGGAAGTCCTAGTGATCACTTCTAGAAAATCAGCCTTTGAAAATTTTAGGGAGCACGGTTCTAGTTTGACACTGGGTGTTATGAGTTGAAATAAATTCCATAGCAACTGGCAGAGAAGTAGTGTATGAGGTTATAGATATAGTCTGTTCACATCCCTGCTGGTAATTGGTTGACTGTCAACTGTCCATGACTCCTCTAACCCTCTCTTCCCATTTCTGAAGTGGGAAGTTATTTGACCTAGATGATTCCTTAACTATCTGTGTTTCTGAAAAGATGGAAAAGAAAAGTAGATAGATAATAAAGAAGTTAAGAGAAAACTGCTTTCTGTGTAGTTTGCTTTGAGGATGATATATGACATTTCATTTTGTGGGGAAATTAAGAAGGAGTGTGAGACCCAAACACTTGTGGTTGGCACATGAGGACAATGATATTCTTATATAAAATTTTGGATAAACACTTATTATACACTTGCTTTCACCCAAAATATTTTGTTTTCAATTTCTTAATCATCTGGAATGCTTGGAAATTACTTTTGGCATTTTCATCATTGCTGGGGTACAACTTCATGCTATTTGAAACAGAAATAGTTTCAGCCTCAAAATAACATACTTCTTACTAATATACTCAAAATCTTCCAAGTCACACAGTCTGTCAGAAGCCAGAACCTGTTTTTATGGACTGAGAATTTATTTGCTTAGGCCACGACTGAGATCAAATTTGGATATTCTATCCAGGTCCTAGTTTTTGGAAAGCCACAAAGAATACCCCAATGGCATGAGATGCTTTGTGAATAGCAAGCTCTATCAAGAGTTTCTTAGGAACTACATTTCTGCCTTAGAATAAATTAAGTGGGTCATATTATATTTTGCTTTATTTTGTTTTTTAAAAATCATTTTTATTGGGGGGTTCTTACCACTATTATAGTATTGCATGCATCAATTGTCTCAAGCATATTTGTACATGTTACCATCATTGTTTCCAAAGCATTATCTACTTGAGCCCTTTGTATAAATTCCTTTTTTCCCCCTCCCTCCCCCATAGGAATATTTTCATAACTTATTTTACCTTTGGATACCTCCAGTTTCATGTGGAGCCTGGCACATATTTGTTGTGGTACAGGGACCCCAACATTTGAACAGGCCCTCAGGAGTAACTTTGAAGTTATGGAATATATTAAAGACAGACAGACAGCAGGGCATAGGGACTCCTGGCAACTCCTTTATGAAAATTCCTTTTTGGGGTGTTAGTGAAAATATGTAGTAAGATTTATTAATATCTCATAACACTGAGGGTTTTTCCCCACCAGAGTCAGCTTTCCAGAGCTGTATGTAAGAGCATAGAGGATTTAACTGCATCGCACTCTCATACAGCCCTTCAGTTTACCACACATACTTAGTACTCAAACATGTCTATTGAATGAGCAGGCAAAGGCATACTTATATAGCATCTAAAAGAGATAGTGAACTCTCTCATGAGAAATTTTCCTAATTAAAATTTAATTATTGCTATCAATTTTGATGTATTATGTAAATAGAGGGATTGACATTTAATGAATTTTTGAGTAGATTCTTCTGAACTTCTCTTGAGATATAGTCTTATTAATTGGAAAGAATTTGAAAGAATAAATTAAGAAATAAGAAGCCACCTGTCTGGCTACACAGACATTTGAGGGTCAGTCAAGATATGGTTTGATTTGAGACTGGCTCCCCAAATTTGGCGGGTTGAACCTGAGAGACACTCCTCCATGGATACCTTTTTAATTCCCTGATGAAGTCATTTCAATTATGGGTGTATTTAGATTCAGAAAGAATTCTGAAAAGGAGACGGGCTGATGAAGGGATGGTGGGATCACTTTTGACCTAAAAAGAGCTCTCATTGAGATAAATTGGAAACTGCTAAACTATTAATTTGTTAATCTGGAATCTGATTAAAAATGTGAGTGAGGACCTTTTCAGAAATGTCCCATGGGCTGCAGCTTGGTAATATTTAAATTTGATCAACCAGTTTCCTTTTTGATTAGGATAATTTTTCCTGGAGGCTGTGCCTGTGGGAAGCAAGCTGTATAATCCATGTCTCTACTATTGAAGATTCATGTCTCCAATAATTATGTCTGCTCATGAATCAATCAATTGACTAAACATTACAAGAGACTGTCCAATGGAAACTAGAGGTCTGAAGAACCTCTTGACAATTGACACTTGTATCTTGAAATATCCTTTCAAGACCCTTAAAAAAATCCCCATTTTGCAATAAGAAACAGACCTGCATAGGTAAAGTGACTTTACCAAGAATATAGTTAGCCAGAACTAAAATCCAGGTCTCCTGATGATTTTGAACTTTGTAACAGAGGTCTGAAACACTTTATCTTGCCCAGTTCTATACAAGTTTTATACTTGTATAGGTTTCACTTACGGAAAAAAATGGATTTTTGAAGATCTTCTGAAATGTGACTCTTTGTGCTATCAGAGTTCTTCCTAATTGGTCATGAATTTATATAGGAAAAGAAGCTTTCTTTCTTGAATACTGAATTCAAGTCACAAATGAAACAGTTAAACTGTGTATCACAAAGGAACAATAACAGAAACATAATGTTTTTAATTCATTAGCAATAAAACAATTAAAAATCAATTTATATGTATCTATTCTTTACCTCTTGTTCATTTTGATCCTAAGGATGTATAGACCCAAAAATCTACAAATAAATTTGGGAGCGCTAGTTTCTGATGGTTTATTTCTGTAGGTAGCATTTAAGAGGAAATTGCATTCACATTGTTGAGACTGAGGGAGCCTTGCTCTGTCCCCAATCAGCCATTAAAACCAGAAAGTTGCTACTGTTTTTAATCTTGTTCTGATGAATGAACCTCCTCTGTGGGGGCTCAGCTCCCCACAACATGTAAATACATTTGAAGAGAACCATTTGAGGAAATATAAAGAAACCCTGGCTGAGAAGACTCTCATTGCTTCTCCTGGCTGCATGAGAGCCTGTTTCCTCCTGGGTAGGTGGGTTAGGTTGTACGGCGATAGGCAGCGAGGTGGGGCACCAGCTCAACTTTGTAAAGGGAGAATGTGGTCGTAGTGTATGAATCAAACTCTTACTCTTTATGGCCTTTTACATCACAAGATGCCTTCCTTCTTGTTCTTCCCTTCATTCAAACTTGCTGACCAAGTGATTTCCAGTCCTTCAACTTCTCTTAATTGTATAATGTCTTCTATTCTTTTTTTACCTCTCATATTTGAAATGACTTTTTTGGGGTAGTAATTTTATTAAGGTGTAATTCATTTCGTATAAAATTCACTCATTAACAATATACAATTCAAAACTTTTTAGTATTTTCACTGAGCTGTGCAGTCATCACTGCAATCTTTAAGCAACTTTTGAAAGACCTCTGATAAGCACATTTAGAACATATTTGTCCCCGTTACTAGGCACCTGGCAGGGCTGAATATTAACTCCTTTATGCTCTTCCTCTTATTGCTGTTATAGTTTAAAAATTGCTTCTATGTCTTTATTTCTCCTCTAGATTTGACCTTCCTAAGAAGGGATACCACTAAAAATCTGGTTGTCACTGAGTCAAGTCTGCATAAGATTTTCAGTGGCGAGGGCATTTTGGAAGTAGATCACCAGACTTTCCTTTCAAAGTGCCTATGTGTAGATTTGAACCACCCATCTTTCAGTGAGTAGGCAAACCTAACTATTGGCACACCCAGAGGCACCCTCCCAAGAATGGGAGTCATGGGTTATTTTTCTCTGCTGCTCCAGCATATAGAATACATACAATAAATACTTGCTGAAAGCATACAGAATCCGCCAAGCATGAGTAGGTTTGTTTTTGTGTAACCATGAAAAGAATTTGCAGGTTATTTTTGATCAAAAATGTGATTTTTTTTGGCAAATTGAAGAATGACTTACTAAAGAAAAGAATGATCTACTATAGTGAAAAGTGAAAGGATGAAGATGATGCTAGGTTGCTGTCATTTCTGTTTGTGGCAGTTTATAGCCCACTGAGCACTTTTATAAATTAATAAATTCTTAATGCTGTTAGAGCAACTACTTACAATTTTACTTTACAGATGAGAAAACTGAGGTTTACAGAGGTTAAATAACTTGCACCAGAGTACATAATTAGTTATAGAATTCAATCCCCCCCCTTTTTATCATTTATTGATTGATTTTTGTACAAAATCCACGCCACACCAAAAATAATCCTGAACAACAAAAAGAGAACTTAAAATGGAATTTAAAATTTTTACTCTTCGGGGGCTGAGCCCCCGAGTGTAGTGATTGTGCGTGGGACTGTGGCCCACTGGGATGGAGGTTCAATTCCAGCAGTAGCTCCACAGGATCTCCTACTCCCACCACCAGAGGGCAGTGATGCCCCCCCCCAATTATTTTTTATTCTTCTTAAATATTCCCCCACCCTTACTGTCATGATCCCAGTCTAACTTACAAATCTGGTTAGACCAAAGAATATGCACTGATACAGATAGGAACTAGAAACACAGAGAATTCAAGACAGATGATCCCTTCAGGACCAGTGGTGTGAGTGGCAATACTGGGAGGGTGGAGGGAAGGTGTGGTAGAAAGGGGAACCAATTACAAGGATTTACATATAACCTCTTCTCTAGGGGACAAAGTGGGTGAAGAGAGACATCAGACAGTGTAAGATATGACAATATAATAATATTTTATAAATTATCAAGAGTTCATGAGGGAGGGGGTAGTGGAGAGGCAGGAGAAAAATGAGGAGTTGATATCAAGGGCTCAAGTAGAAAGCAAATGTTCTGAGAATGATGATGGCAACAATATACAAATGTTCATGACACAATAGATGGATGTATGGATTGTGATAAGAGTTGTATGAGCCCCAAATAAAATAATTTTTTTAATAATAAGCAAAAACATTTCACCCTTCTACAAATTTAGGAATGATGGCATTGCACTAAAATCCTTAACAATTCTCATCAATGTTCTATGAGAACAGTTTTATCAGGCATGAATGTGATTGTATTGATAGGCAGATGTAACGAAGGTGCCATATAAACAATGAATCAAGGAAAGTGAGTTCATGTATTTCATATTTGTCTAAATATTGAAGGGTGGTTTAGACTGAAAAAAAAAAACACCTCACTTCCATCGATTCTATTCCCAATCATAGTAACCCAATCAAACAGACTAGATCTGACCCTCTAGGTTTTAGAGGCTGGAATCTTTACAGGAAGAGAAAACCTCATCTTCATCCTGCTGAGAAATTGGTGAATTGAAGCTGTTGCCTTTAGGCTTAACACTCCAACACGTAACCAGTTTTCCAAGAGCTGACATGTCTATCTCTTGCTCTGCCATTCTTTATTGAGAGAATGAGGAAGGCTGCTCCAACTGGAGGGATGACATGTTCTTTTCTGACAAGGAGAAGTGACTAAGACGTGAAAAGGGAGAATGTACTCTTCATTTCTATTCAAATTCCATTGGAAAATGTCAATTTCCTGGTTTTAACAATGTACGTTTTATGTATTACCACAAGAATAGAATGGGGTGCTGGCTACTTGGGGCATCTTGGCATGATTTTTTGGTAAATTTGTGTAAGTTGATTATTACTCCAAAATGAAATGTTGAGAGGGAGGGGGTCAGGGAAGGAAGGTAGGGATGAGGGGCTGATACCAAGGGCTTACATAGAAAGGAAATGTTTTGAAAACGATGATGGCAACAAATGTACAAATGTGCTTGACATATGCACCTATGTACTGTGATAAGAGCTGTACTAGCCTCCAATAAAATGATTAAAAGATAAATAAATGTTAAAAAATCTGAATTGCTGTAACTTGGTGACATGGCCATACCTAGAGGTAAAGAAGGTTGGGAAGTGCAGTCTTATTCAGGGTGACTAAGTACTTCGTTAAAACTCAGGAAGAAGGAAAAATGTTATTGGGGCAATTAGAGGCTTCAGTGATATAGCACTGCCATTGGCCAGGTACTGGACTCCAAAAGCAGGTTTTTATTCAAAAGGCGACCCATCCACAAGCAGAGCCATTTCTGTCTGTCTCTGTGTGTTTACAATTCTTCTCCCCATATTTCTTAACATCCATAAATTTTCTCTCTGTTAGTTTCTCTTTAGTTTTGACTGCAGGTCAGGTCTTCATACCTTAATTCTTGTTCTCTAGGATGGGATGGCTTATGAATATCAGCATCAAAATTTACCACAGAGGCTGGGTGTTGCTTCCTGTCATACTCTCCCAGCATGGGAGGGAGGTTGCTATTATTATGGTGAATCTGCATGCATCCTCTGATAACACTTTGGGAAAATTAGCTCATCTTTTTTTATGTTGGTCTCCTAAACTGTATGGGAATGGTATTTTTATCTACCTAATAAAATATTGGTGATTCAGAAATGAGAATTCTCACATTTCATGAAAGATATCAGGTTAAATTGCTAGACTGAATTCGTATGCACACCCAACAATCATGTCAGTCTGTTGCTATGATGTTGGACAAGTTTTGGTGAAGCTTCTATACGAATGTAAACTAGGATAAAAGATCTACTTCCAAAAAATTTGCCATTGAAAACCCTATGGATCACAGCAGTCTAGTGTGCTTGGCACACTTGGCAGTACTTCTTTCTGTTGTGCATGGCATTGCCATGAGAAGCTGACTCAATGGTCAGCAAACAGAAATGACAGAAATACAATTATAGAATGATGAGCAGAATTGTCCCCAAATGACCTTTGGTGAGAGTCTCAGACTGACTGATACACCGGCTCAGACTAGAATCACTGTCTGTACTCCAGTGTGGGGAAGACAGCAGTCTGTAATCACAATGCTCTCTCAGCTGGCTTGCTACCTCCTCAGCAAATAGGATTGTAGTTTCCCATGGATAGCTGACGTCTTCAGATATTGGGCAGCTGATTTTTCCAAGAATGGATATAAACAACTAGTACAAATGTTTAGAGTACGTACATTTAGTCAGCTTGGATAAAGCCTGTGATATGGAGATTTAGTCTGCCAACCTGGCCAATAAGAGCATGTGGGATCAATAAGGTCGCATTCCAATTGGTGGGCAGAGATAAATGGCTCAGCAAATCTAACCTCTCTTTCTCTTGTTCTTTGGTGATCAGCATGCAGCTGCTAGTTCCCTGCCTCAACTTGTGAGTTACGCTATCTGTGAGACTGCCAACCTGTGGATCGTGTTGCTAGAACTTGAGGCTCCTTTGAGTCCTGCTTTGTCACACTGCTGGTGTATACATCCCTTGAGCATGGGACTGTCAGACCTTGTTGTCTTGTTGACTGTTGGTGACATACCCTTCTGTTTTTTTTGTGGCCAGACTGCCAGCATAGCCTTACAGAAGACTCAGCTGTGTGTTTCCTTGACTGTGGACCCAGCAGCCTAACTGTTCCACAGAAGCGAGTTGAACTGAGCTCCCTGTATTGCTGCTTGAACTAATTATCTGTTATATTTCTTCATGTGTATATATCTATATCTATAATCATAAGTGTCCTGGATTTGTTTCTCTAGAGAACCCTGTTTAACACAAGTCCATTCTGCTTTTCCTTTTTAAAGACTAGCAGATCTTTTACTGGTACATGGTACCTCTATTAGATCAAAGTTCCTCCAATTCACTGAGGGCCTAAGCAAGATTTTCTGCAGAATACTAAGAATTCAGTGTGCTGAATCCTTGAATTCAGCACACTGAATTCTAGTCTTATCAAGTGATAATTCTGCTGTTTACCTCAAGCTCTTAAAATTGTTGTGAGGAATTAAAATAATTGATATCTAAAAATCATCAAGGATAGTGACATTTGTTCTTAGTTTTGAAATGGCCACAATCACCTAATTGAGACAGTGATGGTTCCATAGTAGAATTCTTACCTTCCATTCAGGTCACCTGAGTTCAATTCCTAGACAATGCACCTTTCTCATGCACAGTCACCACTCATCCATTTATGGAAACGTGTGTGTTGTCATGGAGCTAAACAGGTTTCAGCAGATGTCCCAAGCCAAGATTGATCAGGAGCAAGAGTTTAGTGACTAGTTTCTGAGAAAAAGCACGACTCATGGAAACCCTGTGGATCACGAGAGTCTGATGGGGAGTTGATCACGGCAATAAGGCAAGATCGACTAGCTTTTTAATCCACTTTGCCTGGGATTGACATGATGCCAGAGGAGACCCCACAACAGCTAGCAGCCCCCACTACTACCCAGATAAGCGTCCCTTAGTGAGATAACAGATGGAGAGGTCATATATAAAGAGAAGACCTGTACACGCCTAGTAGATTTTATTATTAGCCACTCAACTTTCATGAGGAGCTCTGGGATATCCTGGTTACATGTTTGGCTGTAGTCTGCACGATCACTCATTAAACGCCACGTGCTACTCTGAGGGAGCACGACAGGGATTTCTCCTCCCCTCAAGAGTCACAGTCTTGAAAACTCATAAGGGGCTGCTCTACTCTATCCGAGAAGGTCATTATGAGTCCGCATCAATGCGATGGCAGTGAGTTTTCTTGGTCTGGTTATCATTTTCATACTGCATATTTTCTTTATCCAGAGATACAGAGCAACACTAATAATTACTGTTCAAAAAAGAATACAATTCACATGTTAATGAATAACTGAACAAAATAATTTTCTTTAGGTTTTTTTCCCTTTAAGTGTTAATGTCTTCATTTTGAAGAGCACTATAAAGAGGTGGAAGAATTATACTTGGCTTTAATGATTTTAAAAATGGGGGATGCCTTTTCCTCTCCTTCTATAATTACCAAAAAATCACATCTATTCCTTTACATAGAAAGGTGTTGAAAACTCAGTTCTTTCCCTCTCACACTTTCAGATGTATAAATACATTTTATGTGCTCTAACACAATCTCAATATGAATATGACAAGGATAAATTCCTGTTAAAAATACCACAGATTGCTATTGCTTAGAATGAGAAATGATATGTCAATAATTCTGAAACATGAATCTCATTATATGGAGTTATGTGTACATGAAACCTTTACTATGAATATGGCAGCAATGAAAACATTCAATTGGCTGTAATTACTCCATAAATGAAACCTCCAGACACTGGTAAATCAGCCTTCATTCTGAACTCATCCTCACCATTCACATCAAGTCTTTTTAATTCCACTTTCAATACATCTTAAAGCAATTCACTTCTCTCTCTTACCTTCACAGCTGTCTTAGTCAAAAACATTATCATCTCTCACTTGAACTACTGTAAGAGTCTTCAGTCTTGTCCCTTTGCTACTTATATTTTTGTCTCCAATCAATTCTCTACAGGGAAGTTAGAACAATCTTTTAAAACGTAAATTGAAGCATGTCTATTCCTGACTCTAATAGACTCTCGTTGCACTAGGAGTAAAACTCAAATTCATCAATATGGCTTATTTGAAGTAAGCCACCCTCCTCCCCCTTCCCCTTCTATTCTGTGCAAGAAGATGCAGTCACTCTGGGATTTTATTTTTAAAAGAAAGTAAGGTGCTTTTGTGCTTCACAGAACATGTACATATCTTTTTCATTCAACCTCATTGTTTCCTAAATCTTAGTTGTTAGATGCCTTAGGGTTCCTAACCTTTATTCCCTTTCATTTCTCAGCTTAACAACTGCTGCTCTTTCTGATACATATCTGTAAGGTCACCTTCATCATTATCCCTTAGAATATGCTGAACTTTTCATTCATCAACACTAATATCTGAGTACATAAGTACATCTGTATTTATTTTATGTGTCAAGTTCAATGAGGACAGAGACTATGAATGTTTTAGTCACTTATGTTGAGGGCAGCCATCACTGAGCAAAGGTGCACAGCAACAACGACGACTATGTAGGGCTGCTATGAGGTGTAGTTAGCTCCTCAACACCCAGGAACAAGGGTAACAGTGAGGACAGTATTTAGCACATAGTAACTGCTAAAGATTCCCCCCCACACACTTTTAATACTATTTTTGTTGACCTGTCTTACTCATTCCACTATATCCCTCCCTTCCCATACAGTTCTGCTGTTCATTCCCATTGGGTTGGCTGTACAATCAGCAATGCTTTCAACTCCCCTCTACCTACCTTCCTCCCCAACTGCCCCCATCCCATTTCCACTTCCTGTACTCTCCAGGAACCATTACTCCTGTCATTGTCTCTAAGGGGTCATCTCTCTTGACTACCATGCAATGAGTAGTCTTTACTGTGTAAATGAACATACATAAGTCTAACATGACTAGTGAGGTATACTACATATGGACTGTAATAGTCAGGCAAGATTGATAAGTGGTTCATCAGTACCACCCCATGCCCTGCATTTATCATCCTTTCTGTGAGGCCCTTCTAATTGGGGATGATCCAATTATCTTGCTGGTGGACTTTCCACAGCATCCAGATCCCTTCATATCAATTTGGATGCATGTTTTTTGAAGTTTTATACCTCTTCCCTTGATACCTTATGATCACATAGCCTGGAGTGCATCTTCCATGTGGCCTCTGTTGCTTTCCTGCTGCATGACCGTGTGTTTAACTTCAAGCCTTTAAGACCTCAGACACTATAGCTTTTGTTTCCATTTTGTTGGTAAATTAGGAGAAATAAAGAGCATAATACACTCCCCCTCCCTTCGCCAATCACCAACATGCTGGTGAGGTTCAAATGTGTTATTTTTTATAATAGTGCTTTGGAATTTTTAGCTATTTATTCAAATTTACATTGTTGACAATCTTAAATGAAACACTATATCTGAAAGTAGAATAAGAAAAGAATAAAAGGCAAACACAATGAAAGGGTCAAACAAAGGATAACCAAGAGATCATAGGTGAATAAGTCCAGTGGCTTGTGCTTTGTTGTCCATTAAAAAAATCCTTTATTTCAGAAAAGACAAAACAATCACAAAGCATTTAAAATATGATTCTGAAGATTCTTGTATCTTTGGCAAATCTCCTAGGAAATGAATCCCTCTCGACTAGGAACAGATGTTACCTATATTTTTAAACTTCTTATATCTTCTTGATTTTGAATATTGCTACAACATTCAGTACTTACTTCTGTCATATATCATTTCATAACCTCTCTAATTTCCTTTGCTTTTGTAAATTGTATGCTAATTTTTAAACCTGTATGGCTTCTTTTATGATGTTAATGATACCTTTTAATATGCCCATTTAATATACTTAATTCTGAGATACTTAATTCATCAAGCAATTTAAGTAAAACTTATAAAGCATCTATTATAATAATATGTCTTATTGCATTCACTGTGGGTGATTTTAACTCAAAAGGTTTTAGCTAAGTCTTAGCTACAAGTTTCATTAATGACATCATTTTGATTCCTGAGTTCCCAGTGGAATTTATGAGACAACTTCTATACCTGCTTTTGGCTGAAATATTGTGCAGTTCAAGAATGATGGAGAAATTTCACCTTTGGTATCCAAGTGAGAAAGGAGTCATCCATGGATGCAATACACAGACTTACTGTCATTTTTCATAATAAAGCAGGAAAGTGTTTATTCCATTTAATATGCATTTTAAATGTTTAAATTATTTTACAACTTGCTAGACACTATGCTAGATAATAAGGATCTTTTAAAAAAGGCAAATTATATGACCTTTGACCATATCTATATTTATTTATCTAATTTGGATTTTAGTTATATAAAACCTAGAAAATTCAGACTTGGCTTGAAGATTCTTGATAGTATATATATTTCTTAGACCTTTATTCTAATGCTGAATTCCTCAAGCTGGTTTTACATACCTGATTTGTCATGAGTCTCCTCTCTCTCTCTTTCTCTCTCTCACACACACACACACACATACTCACACAAACAACTACTCATTGACTTTTTCTATTTTTTCTCATTTATATTTTGTAAAAATGTCCCAAAGCACCTTGCTGACAATCTGTCTTACATTATTGGTTTGGTTGTTTTAGTAGAAATCATAATGTGTTGACTAGAGAAACAAATCCAGGGATCTCTATCTATCTATCTTTAATATGTATACACACATACACACACTTTATATCAAAGAGTAGTTGTATATTAAGGAAACTTCCCAGCCCAGTCCAAGTCAAGTCCATAAGTTCTATATTAGCCCATGAATCTGATAAATCACTCTTTAGACTCATGCAGCACATGGAATGATGCAAGACGCAAGAAGGTCATAGGACAGTGGGTACAAACTTTTGTAGATCCAGTGCTGGTGGAAGCACCGTCAGGACTCTTGCAGGTCTCAGTGTGCCTCTGCATGGCTGGTCCACACAAAGGTAGAGCAAAGAGAGAGAGAAAGTTTTCATGAGAAAACTGTGAACGTAAGGAGACTTTCTGTCTGTGATCTGATTGACAGGCTAGATTCCGCCCCTACACTTATTTATCAATTTGACACGAAATTATGTAATGACCACACATAACAGCAGTGGATAAAGCAAGATAGACATCCAATCCTTTTCCATGTAGAAGTCTAGATTAGCAGGAAGGTCAGTGGAAGAGTAGCATTCACCCACAGGGACTTCAGGAACCCAAGATGCTTGTATGTACGTGTCTGTATCATCTCCTAGGGTATTGGGTTAGTCCAGGTTGACTAAAGAAACAAATTCATAGACACACAAATGGATATAAGGGTAAGGTTTATATGCCAGAGGAATGGAACATTGAGAAAGCATCCTAATCCAGTCCAGTCCAAAGTCATAAGTCCGATATTAGCCCATATGTCCAATACCAGTCTATGAAGTCTCCTTCTGACTTACAAAGCACGTGCGATGACACCAGGACAATCAGAGGCAAGTGGGTGCAGAGTCTTGTGTGTCTGGTAGCAGTAGAAAAATCTCAGCGATTGCAGGGGTCTCCGCGTGGCCTCCCAAGCATCTCAGCATTGGCAGGAGTCTCCACGTGGTTTCTCTGGCCCATGAGGTTTGGCTCTGTCAGGGCAAGCCAAGCTCTTCTCTAGCTCCTCCATTCCCCAGGAACTAGGATCAATCACTGTGCTGTCATTTCATCTTGTCAGTAGTTCGTCTCTCAGTCTAGTCTCCCTTCTCCAATTGGGAAATACCACGAGATTTCCCAGAAATCTCAGGAGAAAACCATGCCCACACAGAGGCCTCATAGGCTACTCATTGGCTATCTCCAGATTGACAAACTAGACTCCACCCCTAGACTCCCAATCATGAAATTGACATGAGTACATGACTGCCACAGGTATTGTTTTATTAGTGTGATCAGTGATGTCTGTGACCCTGTTACTGTGGATGGCACAACGAAAGTGGAAGATGAGTTTCATTCAATTTGAAACAATTTGGAAACTGCATAGCTCACTTGTTCTCACATCACATTTCAGAACAATGCCATTTCACTACATGATGCTGTAACGGAGTCAGGAAATTTAGTCTTTAGCTAGGCAACCACTTATTTAGCATACTCTCATGTAAAAGAGGCGAATGGATATTGGGGAACAATCAGTTATTCTTGGGGTTATCCTTATACCTACTCTCCTCCACATTTATTCTGGATTGCATATAGAGATCTTGATTTTATAAAAATAAATATGAAATGATACAGGAGTTTTAGAAGAGAGATTCATGAACTCTGCGTTCAGAATTTATAAAATATATGAAAGGTCAGACTACCTAAGCAATCTGATTAGTCTCTATAAAGAGTAGTGTGCTCTTCTCCCTTTACTAGTTAGAAAAATGCCCAGTGGGAGGAAATGAGTTACAGAAGTAGTCTATTTATGACAAATTATAAAAATTTATATATCACTTATAAAGTGATTTACTTATGACAAATTATAAAAATTTATATATCACTTATAAAATGATTTACTCATCATAGCCTGTCTGAATCCGGTGTGAAGCTAGTCACTGTCTAACTGAATCTTTGCAATCATGCATGGTTACTCTATAAACCATTCTTTCCTTCCAGAGACTCTTTAAAGTGTTCAGTTGTTCATTCTATTATTTATTCAGTGTGTATCGAGTAGTTATTATATGCAAGAAACTGTACTAGTGTTAGAGAAGTGCGGATACAAAAGTAGGAAAGTATATAATTCTTTCCCTTAATGATTATAATCTTGAATGCAAGGGGTTTACATGTTTAATTAATCAATCCTATCATGTGTAATGGAAAGAGGGCTAGTGGCTATTCAAAATTGGACTCATCTTGCCTGGAGGAGACTGCCTGGTTCAGGAAGGAGATGATTCATCAGGATGTATAGGTTTTTAAAAGTAAAGATGCATAGAGGACTTCCTGGGCAGTGGGCTCAACATAAAGGAAGTTATAGAGCTATAAACCTAGGAGTAATATTACCCAGAATGAGATGAAATTCCTCTACCATGAAGGAAGTAGCCTGGGAGCCCTGAGTAGCATGGAAGACACAAATGATGACTCTCTAAGGAAACTCTAGCCAGGGTCTCTTAAGGGTTTTATTTATCTCTAAATGTATCCTACCTGTCCCCTTCACAGGCTCCACAAGAAGCAGCACAGTACACAGGAGCAAGAGAGGCAAACTCCATGTCCTCACAGGCCCTCACACTGGCTCCAAGTTCTCCCTTGCTTCTAAGATAATGAGACTCATTTATTTCTATGTGGAACAAAACCATTCTAAAACATCCTCAATTCAAAAGAGTTAACTTCCAAACATCAATATAGGCTTCTAGGGACATAGAAGATTCAATGCATATTATTAGAAAGATTATCCAAAGAGGTGTTTGGGAAATCATATCTAAAAGCAGATTCTTTCTCTTTTTTCCAAAATCACTTTATTGGGGGCTCATACAACTCTGTACCAGTGTACGTCCTCTGGTCTAGCTGGATTTGGAAGGTACAATTGGGATCATGATGGTGGTGGGGAGGAAGCATTTAAGAACTAGAGGAAAGTTGTATGTTTCACCTTGCTACACTGCACTCTGACAGGATCTTCTCCCCGTGACCCTTCTGTAAGGGGATGCCGCGTTACCTACAGATGGGCTTTGGGTCTCCAATCTGCACTCTCCCTCACTTATAATGATATAATTTTTAGTTCTTTGCCTGATACAGAGCAGATTATTTCTAAAACTCTTCAGAGAACTCAGAAATGAGGCTCTTAAAAGTTATTATTATTATTTTAACTATGTGAGAAACACTGTCATTAAGGGCTCCAACTGTCTTAACAGTTAAGTAAAAACATTTGAGTTTTGGTGCTGAGCATAGAAGATTCTGCACACAACTCTCGCCTAAAATAGTACTGGCATCTGAAACAGACAGAGGAAACTTTCAAAAGTGATATTAAAATGTTAATTTCCCTCTGATAGTTCCAGCTATAACAGCTTCTGAAATCACTGAGTTGAAAAGAATGACTTCAGCATTGCCACAATAGGGCAACATCTTACTGAACAGTGAGCATTTCAAATTTGGAAGAGATGTTTTGATTTTGATTTACATTTAAATGAAGATCCTTGCAGCTGGAAGACTTAGAGGGTTGTCCTGAGGAGATGCCTGTTTCTGGCTGAGAAGGAATCCAAAACAGAAGGGGTTGGAGAGCCTTTCAAGTTGCTGGTGATTTTTGGTCCTGTCTTCCCATTCCAACAGGGATAATGCTAGTGTGGTTGATGTTTCTTCCCATGAAGAAAGGGAGTTTAGCAACTCAAGGTGGCATTGATATCTTTGCCATTATTTATGAGGTCTGAAGGAAGGGGCTCAGATATATCTTGATATAAGGTGTCTTCTGTAGGTGGGAAATGCACATTCAACTATGAGAGAAAGCAACTATGTGCTTTTGGTTTGATGGGCCAAAGCCCATATATTTACTTACCATATGTTGACTTTCTCTTGGGTTCATGCATTGAACATGCAGATTTCCCTCAAGCAATTTGAGAAGCAATAGGCTCAAGGCTAATAAATCAGCATTTATGTTCAGAATAGAATTTCTACCTTCTCTACTCCTCTGTTAACATTTTCTTTAAAATGTTTCTCTGGGTAAAGCTAGCACTGTGGACTGAAGGGAGATTCTATCAAAATGGCATTTGATAGAAAAATAAAATAGGCTCAAACCAACCGGGAACTGGGAAAGCAGCAAAGTGGACTGCACATTACAGCTCACCTGCAGTTTACTCCAGGTAGCCAAGGAGTCAGTTCAGGGAAAATAACTTGATATGATAAGAATTTTAGAGCTATGTGAGAAAACCAAAATTTTGAAATCCTTATCAGAAAATCCCTTAGTAGCCTTCAAGAAACATTTTAAAATAATTACGTTGTGACCACCCTGTCAAAAACCTACTTAGTCACATGTTTAAACGAAATGTGAGAGTTAGGTTTTTGTGTCAATTTGGCTGGACCAAATTGCTCAGAGGTTGGGTCTAGTAATCCCCCAAGATGTGGCAGGACATAATATAATCAACTTTCTGATTCGATCTGCTATGAGTAGCCAAGTAGTTGAGGAAGATTGAGTTGGAGTGCAACCCCCTTATTCAGATCATGGGCCTAATGTAATTTAAAGGAAGTTTTCTCGGGGGTATGGCCAATTTCTTATATAAGTCAGTGCTGTGGGGAAGCTTGTTTGCTTCTCTGGGTCTATATCCTGCATCTGACTCACTGACATTTTCTTCTTTGGACTTGAGTCAATAGCCTGCCATGCTGTTTGTCCAATCTGAGAGTCTTTAATGGCCTGATCTGCTCACCTTGGATTTATTCATCTCAGAAACCACTAGCCTGTTACCCTTCTGTGGATTTTGGGTTTATCATCTACTATGTCAGAAGTCTCCAGTCTAATAAGTGACCCAAACACTTGGTACATGCTTGTATTCAGACTTGATTACTTTTATAAATTTCTTTCATATTTGTCTCTGTGATAGCTTGAGTTCTCTAGAGAAGCAAAACCAGTGATGTGCGTGTGTTTATGGATGTAAAAAGAGATTTAAATCAAGAAATGGCACATATGGTTGTAGAAATAGTTAAGTCCAGATCAGTTTGGGTTGTAGGTCTGATATAAACTGGAGGTTTCTCCTGACTGTGGAAAGCAGACAAAGAAGAAACAAGATGACAAAACAGATGTACCAAGACTGGTGGATGCAGAAGTAAGTCTGGTGGAGTCTGAGTTTGGCCAAATGATCTGAAGTTGCAAATCTCCTGGTGACTCCTGGAATCAGCAAGCAACAGAACAGAAGATAGACAAACCAGATGCAGGATCCAGATTCAATAGAAGGTGAAGGGGCAAGAGTGATTTAGCTCTGCTCTGCACTGGGTTTCTTTCTTATACAAAACACCATACCTGGGCTGAGCCCTGGTGGCGTAGTGGTTGTCCGCGGGACTGCGGCCCACTGGGATGGAGGTTCAATTCCAGCAGTGGGGCTGGGCCTCCTACTCCCACCACCGGAGAGCAGTGATGCCCAAAAACAAAAAAAACAAAAAACAAAACAAAATATCATACCCTAAGAAGATGTCATT
Organism: Nesogale talazaci; assembly: GCA_004026705.1. NCBI lineage: Eukaryota > Metazoa > Chordata > Mammalia > Afrosoricida > Tenrecidae > Nesogale > Nesogale talazaci. Next base: position 62,030 of record PVJH01006748.1, read on the forward strand.
AAGCTTCAACCTGATGGATAGGAGAGGCTCCAGACCTTCCTTTACCCAGGAGTATCTAGTTGACATACATTCTACCCATCACAATTTCCTATGGTCAATCCGTATGTCTTTGGGAAACCTACAGTAAAGTTCGATATAGCAATAATTTTTCATCTTAACTAGATATGACTTTTTTTTAAACTTCAGGTCTTCATATTTGTGACTCCCTATAGTTTATAATTCTTTCTTTTCTGATGTTCATTGGAAAATGTTTGCACTAAACCAGCAGAAGCAAAAAGAGATCATTGGACTCACTTTTTATAATTGATGTCAAAATATTTTATCCTGACAGTTGATGAAAATGCTATAGGATAGAGAGAATCATGACAGTAGCTGGAAGATACTTTCATATATATGGCTTGAGGGACTTTCAGTCACATTCCATGTGGTAGCTATATAATTTCATATCAACTTGATAAATAGAAGGTAGGGGTGGAGTCTAGCCTGTCAATCACAGGTCACAGCCTGGTGATGCCTCCTAGTGGGTGTGATCTTCTCATAAGGAGGATCTTGGGGACTTCCTCTTTCTCAATGCTTCACTTTCCTGTTGACAAGGCACATTGAGCTGCATGGAGACCTGCACCAGTCCTATGGTGCTCCCACAGCAGTTGGATCCACCAGACTTTTCACCCACTGATCTGGGATCTTTCTGCATTCTGCATCATTGCATGTGGGTGCAAGAGTCTAAAGAGGGTTTTATGAACTTGCATTGGACTTATGACTGATAAGCTAATATCTGACTTATGTATTAGCTCTTGACTGGTCTGGGATATTGTCTTGATATATAATTACTCTTTGATATAGAGCTCTTTCTTATGCATATATGAGTATCTCTGAATTTGTTTCTCTAGTCAACTAGGCCTAACATATTCCAGCAGATTATATGTGGCCACAAACTACATTAGTTTACTCATAGAAAAAGCTGGTGGACATTTTCTCTCCTGTGATGAGCCATATCTGAGACTTAGAATGTATAGCACACCAATTTTCTGAGGAGAAATGACTGTTTATATGACTATTCTAGTATTTCCCCATCAATCAAAGGGCAATGGGAGCTCAATGCACTCTCCTTGCTTAGCTCATACAACAGATGACCTACTGTCACACTCTTGTCTCCTGAGAGAATTTCCTTTGTCGAGATTACCTCAGCACCTCTAGAGCTTTTAAACTCTACTGCTCCTCAATCTGTCTGAGAACTGACCACTTCATGATATTGATATCAAATTCAATGTCATGAACTTGCCAGGAGAGAACCACTGGTCTACATTAAGTCAACCTGATTCCCGTCCCACCCCCCAAACAACAGCAACAACCAAGGTAATGAAATATAAAAGAATTGAAGTGGTACAGTTAACTACTTAATGTAGACCTTCTAGCTTTCCATGGTCTATCCAAGTTACATAAAATGAATAGTAGATGAGAAAAAATTTGGAGTGGAAGATGAATATATACTGAACCCCCCATCCTCAAAAAAGCACCCAAACCCCAGGAAATGAACTATAAAAGAATCAAAGTGGTATATTTAATGTAGACCAGTGGTTCTCAGTCTGTACGTTGTGACCCCTTTGGGGGTTGAATCACCCTTTCACAGGGGTCTCCTGATTCATAACAGTATTAAAATTACAGCTATGAAGTAGCAGTGAAAATAGGTTGGGGAGTGACCACCATATGAGGGTTACGGCATTAGGAAGGCTGAAAATCACTGCTGTAGAACTTCCAGCCATCCATGGTCTATCTGTGTTCCTTAAAGTGAATTGGTGGAGCTATGTAGGTAAGAATCTTATGACCACCAAGAGGATTGGACAACATATGCAAACGCAAATATGATTCATAGAACTGTTGCAGAGGTAGAGCAATGCAAATAAGGTACACATAGAGAACTGACAGGGAAATTTATTGGTTTTGGCACCCCACTAGGCTTAAAATGAACCATCCCAGGGGCTAAGCAAGGGACCCCATTACCATCAAGAAGTCAAACTGAGAGAGTAGTCATCTGGACCCAATGTGCCTGCACTGAGAACTAACTAGACTGAGGAGACAAAGAGATCTGTAACTTCAGAGGCAGCCGCAAGTCTGAGCGAGTCCAGTTGTCGAGAGCAGCAGCAGCAGCAGAACCAGGAGATTGTAGGCAGAACCAGCTATAGTAGGCTTCCTGGTTCACTGAGAGAGGTGGATACTTTGGGCAGCTACAATGAGAGAACTGAGCACCTTTGGACCGAAGATTTACTTACCAGAGAGGAATACCTCTGGCCATATGCATGGAGAGTGAAAGACCTTTGTTATTCTTTCCCAAATAGGGCAGAAGCCACATAGGTCTAGGGGCTGAGAGATGAACGGCCAAGAGATAGGTTTACTGGAAGGCACACCTGAAAAGATTTCTTAGTCATTCCTTTATTTCCAACTTACTCCATTCAGTTATTTCCAAGTTGATATTGATTTCAAATTGTGACCTGTTACTTCCTTAATAAACTCCATTACTGTATTTATTGTCTGTGAGTTCTCTGTGGCCCCTGCAGTTAATTATTGAACACAGCAGAAAAGTAGAGGGTGCCATGAGAGGGTAGGAGGGCTGGTGTCAGAACTGGTACAAGTTGGAAAGTAGAGGTAGGATCTTCACTTTTTTGATGCTAACCTTGATTTCCTCTCCTCCAACTTGTGAAGTTACATGAGGTCAAATGCCCCAGGCCATTTTCACAATTGGAATGAATTAATGGGTGTGGGAATTACAAAAGAAGTAACACACTCCCCCCACTATCACAACTACAATACTAGCTTACAAAACTGGGTAATCCAGAACATGTGCACGGATACAGATAAGAGCTAAAAACACAGGACCAAGAAGGAGAGTAATGATACCATAAGGATATGAGGAAGATGGGGGAGGAAAGGGGGAACCAATCACAATGATGGACATATAACTGCTTCTCAGAGAGATGGACAAAAGAGAAATGGGTTAAGGGAGATATCAGCCAGTGTAAGACATGAAAAAATTATAAATTATCAAGGATATAGAAGGGAGGGAGGGTGATGGAGGGAGGGAAAAAATAAGAAGCTGATACCGAGGGCCCAAGTAGAAAGAATATATTTTGAAAATGATGATGACAACATATGTACAAATGTGCTTGACACATGGATGTAATAAAATCAGTATGAGCCCCCAATAAAATTATTCTAGTAATTAATTAATTAAAAAAGAAGGAACAAATATCACAAGAGTTGTTTAATTACATCAATAAATGGTCTTTTATTTGGATTCAATAAAAATTGATTGTGTAACTCATCTATCCTGATTATAGAAAAATACAACCATTAAAGTACTCAAGCTTAAGTGAACCCACTCTTTAATGAGCAAGTGGTTGTCCAAAATGTTCAATATGTAAGGCATATCAAGGGGTGATAATTTTGGGAGGAGATTGGTAGGAGGAAATATAAGCGAGGATTGGCAATATCAAAAAGAACTTTGAGTATCCAGAATTTGGGAATAGCTTTTTCTATAAGCCACAGATGCTGTAAAATATTTTTAGTCAGATATTAGATGAGATCAGATTTATATTTTCAAAGAATTTCTATGATCAGAGATTTTTTTTCTTAGAAAGTGAGAGAGGCATTCTCTCCTCCATCAAGCATTCATTTCACTGGAAGACCCTGTAGCAGGAGTGCAATAGAGGACCTTCCACCTCCATTCTCACCACCAAGGTCTGTTCTCCTTTTACCCGTTTGCTGCTCAGGGTCCTCACACCTTGCTTCCCTAAGTCCAAACTCCATCTATATACGGACCCCTCTATCTACTGCTCAGACCTAGGGGTCTGCATATATGCTGCACTATGTTTCCTCATCGATAGACTCAAACTTAAGAACAATTCAGAAGATGACACAAGACCAGAGCAGTGTTTTGTTCTGTTCTAACAGAGTCACTTTGAGTTAGAATGGATTCGATGCCACCTAACACCAACACCAGCACCACCACCAACAAGAGCAACAGCCACCTTCTTGGAGCAATATACTGCCTTGTGGGAGTACGAGTACAAGCTGAATATGATCAGGGCTTCATGGGTTTAGAATTCTGGAGTCATAAGTAGCCAAATGGCACTGTGGGATGTAGTGGATTAAATAGGATTCTTCCATAGAGCTCCTATGAAAAAAATGCCTTGCTTGATTTGTTTTCTTCTTTCAAAAAGCAGATATCACACAAAAATTGCACTATATCTGAATATGGTATAGGCAAACAAAATGTTGACTCTCAGATAAATGAGGATATTATCACACTATTCTCCTTTTATAAAAAACATAACACTCAGAAGATGATAATTAAGGTTCCATGTTCTTATAATAGGTACATTTTATAAGATTTTGAGTTTCTTTTATTCCCAGAGGTGTTAGGAGACTGAATTTTACCTTTATGTTTCTCTTGGTCTAAAATGTTTTTAAGGAAGACCAAAAATTATTTCAGAATACAAATTGACCCCTGTGAGCTAATCCAGTCCCATTGTGAATGCTTACACATTCTCAGGGCAAGACACTTCCTGTCTTGATCTGTACATAGCAGCCCTTATATCTCTTCATGGTAGCCAATGACTTAAATACAGAGGGCTTCACAAATTCCACAGGAAAAAAAACCCATGATCTTTTTATGAATTATTTCTACGAACTTTTTGTAGTGCCCTCATTTGAGTATAAGAGTGTGTGTGCATGTGTGTATGTGAAATGAAAAGTGACAGAAAGCAAAGGTGAGCGTTAAAACAGAATAAGGGAGTGTCCTTTATATTCTTCCCTTTTTCATTTGTCCGGCAGGAACATAGAGGGAAGGATTAGGGGAATTGAGTTTGCTTATTAAAACCATTTGCTATCCTTTGACCTGGACCAACCAGTCCTCCATTCTGGATGGTTCAGTTTCCTCTTTTATTCTATGGGTGCAATTACAATGAATTATTTGAAATGTAAAGCTGGCTTTGATAAAGATAAGGGAGGTAGGATTTTGGCAATGTTTTTAGAACTTTCCACTATTGTTCTGAGGGTTTTGCTATGATTCTAGTAGCTGAGTTCGGATGCTGGAATAAGAATAGGGTGGCGGGGATATAAGATTTTGTACAGTGGATACTTGTTTTTCCAGACAGATGTTTCCCGTGATTCCAGGGTAATCTTAGGTGTCTGGCCTCTGAGGATCATATCCCGAATTATTGCAAGTCAGATTAAATTCTTACAAGGGCTTCTGAATCCTTTCTGTTTTGCCTTCCCCTTAAGAAATCTGTTCTTTGTACAGGCATGTCCATGCTGTCTGCTTTGCTCCAGAGTTGGATTCTATTTGCCAGAGTTGGATTCACTAAGCTGATGTCCTTTCTTCTGCACAAACCAGTTTTTGGCCAGCCTTCTGCTGTGGACACAGTGCTCTAATTTCACAGACAAGGCCTATGTTTTCTCCAGAAATTTGAGCGGGTTCAAATTCAACACTCAATGTCTTCCCCAAATGTACTTCGGATGTAGTAGATTAAATGGGATTTTTTCCCAAGAACTCTTAAGAAAAAAAATGATTGACTTGTTTGCTTCTTATTCAATTTGGGCATCCCATTTTAGAAGTTTGAAAATGGAACAGCTTCTTGTCTTCTCATTTGAATGCATCAGAATGTAGAGTGGAAAAGAAGGTGTGAATCCAAGTTTTGGCTTCATAATGTGGTATTTAATATTGAGTTTTTGAAACCTTTTTGAGTATTAGTTCTCGGATCCATAAATTGAATTTCATTATATGTATATATATACATTTCTCAGGTGAAGTTTCCAATAAATGATCTGAGTGTGCTATATGGCAGCAAAGATGGAGGTACATGAAAGCCATGAAAAAAGTATAATTTTTAAATAATCAAGAGGATCTGGGGAAGGGAGGGAAAAATGAAGTGCTGATACCAAGGACTCAAAGTAGAAAGAAAATGTTTTGAGAAAGATGCAGAACATATGTGCAGATGTGTTTGACACAATGGATATATGCATGGTTTGTGATGAGAGCAGTAAGGGCCCCCAGCAAAATAAAAATTAAGAAAGAATGTATCTAACATAGGTTGAAATCTACTGAGTACTTGGCACGTCTCAGTACATATGTTCTTTTCAATTTTGTCTTTTCTACTAATTTTACCTTAAAAGATTTTATGGAGAGAGAAATAGCCATGCTCCTTGGAAAGAGGTACCATTTGTAAGGACACATCATGTTAGCAAATGTCATACTAAGTTATTCCTTGGTGATGGGACAAATTGTCCAGCATGGCCTCATTACAGCAAGATGTTTCACTTTGGATGAAACTTAGTTCTTTTATTTTTCCTGCTGTAGTCAAAGAGATGACGGAATCATATTGCTCCATACAAGGAGATTAAAGCAAGCTGAAGTTCGGAGTATCTGAAACCAGCAGTATCTTAGTCTGGGTTCTCTAGAGAAACCGATCAGTGAGATTAAAGGTATGTCTATATTAGGAGGCCTGGTAATACTGGGTTCAAACTGGTCTGTGGCTTCTGGAGAGAAAAGAGCTTGCTATCTGTTCCTGTACAGATTGCAGATTAGGAGACCAACTGGGGCGGAACTGTTTTGTTTCAGAGTTTTTCTGAATCAGAATCTATGAGATGACACACTGCAACAAAAACACTAACATTTTTCTATCTGTTTATATAGCTACTGAGATATTTATTTCTAAGTGTTAGCTCACATGATTGTGTGGCCTGTGAGTCAGAGAGCAGACTGGAGACTTCTGCCAGCTTGCTTCCTGAGATCTATAGGTCTGTGACTGAAGAGCATAGAGTGAAGAGATTGAATTCTAACAAGAATTTACAGCCTGAACACACCAAGAAAACACACTTTTTAATGAATGGCTTGCTTATGAAACATTTGATTTTATCATGGAAAGTGATTACATTACAGGACAACAACTAGACTGGTTTGGGGTCAAACCACTGGAATGATTGTCTAGCCAAGGTGACACGTAAAATTAATCACTGAAGAAGAAGTGAATTCCTCTCCACCTTCAAGTAATCAAGGTATATACCTAATGAGGTTAGTAAAAAAATATTAACTTCAACCGTCTTATGATTTGGGGTTAGTGGGACCCATTGAGGAAATCAAAATAACTCTCTTTAGATTTTGGAAAGGTAGGCTTCCTGTTCATGAAAAATGTCCAAGTGGCCCTTTGTATTTCATGGAACACTGAGAAAATTTTCCTGAGGATCCCAAGAAGGAAAGGACATACTGCTTCTGTGTCCATGAGAGGCTGCAGTCTCAACTGTTGTGGTGGTGGTCAAAAGTGGATCTGATCCTGGGAGGATAAGCCCCAAGGGAACAACTGAACAGCGACAACTGTGAGTTTCAGAAACCAAGATGTTCTTGGTCAAATGTATTCTTGAAAGAGCAGGACCCTCTTCTTGTCAGGATCCAGAGTTGTCTCTGGAGGGACTTAAATCCATAGCAGAAATGGAGGTGAAGCAGGACTGGAACTCATAATCACACCCAGTGGTAGTGGGAGCAGATGTGGCAATGGACGACTAGATTTCAGACCCCTCCAGATGTAGAGGATTAGTTGTCTCTACCTTTTCATTCTTTGGTACTCTAAACTCTCGGAGGAGTCTTTGGGAGGCGCCAATGATTGATATGCTCTCTTTAACCTAAAGTTTGGAGGTTTGAGCTCATCCAGAGGTACCTTGTAAATAAGGCCTGGTGATCTATGTGTGGGACAGCAGCCATTAAAGAGCCCAGAAAGCACAGTTCTATTCTGCCAGACATGGGGTTGAAATGGGGTAAAGTCAATCAATGATAGCTATTTTTCCTTTGGTTTAAATCCCAGCTGTTTGGGTTTGTTTTTAAAGAAGGTGTCAAAATAAAAAGTAAAAACTTTTATGTGGATAGTTTGAACTTTGGGTGGCAGAAGATCCTTTTCAGAATTCCAAAAAAGCTTTTCCCTTGATGAATATAGGAAGCATAATTTTTAAACAAATTTTCAGAGCTATCCACAAATTAAGACAGCTTAATTTAGGGAAAACAAAAGATATGTGATGCAAATTGATCTTAACTGCATGAAGCAGTTTGCTACAGCTGTGTGGTGCTTGCTTTTGGACCTCATTTTTTCTCTTTTCAATTAAGATTATTCTTTTTTATTTTCCATTCAAAAAAACAAAACAAGTAAAACAAAACAAATCACCCTTATGCACACAGAAACAGAGTACAGAAATGTCTATCTGGAACTAAAGGGCAGCTTTCATTGTCCGTTATTACTTGTCTTTTATAAATGTTAGTCACAGTTATGATCTTTGCTCTCAGCCTCTGCCAGGAAATAAACCTTGTAGACTATGTAAGTAGCAAGGCTTTACTATCTCACTTGTTTATCACACAACCAATGTATTGGGGGGGGGGGGCAGATTCTTTTGTTCTTTGTATGACAACACACTTATATGTTAATGTACCTTCTTGTCTAAGGCTGAAAATTCCTCTCTCTTACTTGGTTTATCTGTGATGCTGTCATTAAATATACTGAGTCTCCTAGGAAAGAAATACCCGAAACTCTAATAAGTTATTTTGTGAATAAGCTATTAGGACACAAATTAGGTTGGCTGGCAACAAGAGGAAAAGATGCGCCCTCCACAAATAAGAATATCAACTGGAATTGTGGCAAGGCAGGGATGGTCTTTGCTGCTGAAGGGCGTAATGAATGCTCCTATTTTGCGGTTGTTACTAAAATGTAAGCATTTTCAAAGCAGTGATGCAGTGTTTGGTCTCAGGAGAACAGTGAGAATTTCTAAAGATAGTCTTGCTTTCCAAGGACAAATTGTTCAAGAGAAAGGAACATTATGTGCTGCATGCTGGGCCGGATTTGCTAGTTGTTCCATGTGAGATGGTCATTGATTTGATGCTGACTTTAAGAGGTGAGTAATACCACTCTCACTTGTTCTATAACCTTGGTTGAATCACAGAGCTGTTTTGATCTCTTTTTACTTTAATTTGGAATCTGGGGGTCTCTTTTAGAATTCTACAAGATCTGCTCCACTGATGGAAGCCAAAGACAGTCTTTTAGGAATATGTAGCTATCCCTTGGCCCTGTGGGTCGGGCAGATGGGAGTTCTCATCTTTTGCTCCAATCAAAGCGCTCAAATTTAAAGGCATAGCAGATTTGCAGATCGGTGTTCAAAGCTTCCTGGTATGTATTGGCTTCCCTGACCATAATTTCTCAGATAGTGAGCATAACTCTGGAAGTGGACATCCAGAAATGGTCTTGGCAGGAAGCTGGATTATATGACCATAATTGAGAGGGGCCAATTTTACCTATACAGGTTCTGCACAAGCATAATTAAGCATTACAGAATTCCCATTTTTTGCAATGTTATCCATATTTTGTTAGAATCCACAAAGAATACTTTGCCATAATCAGTAAAACGCAAGAAAACAACACTTAGCCAATTGCCAACACTTAAACACAGCACTGTGTTAAAACTTGGGCTAATCTTTCTAGAAGACACAATTTAGTCCATATATGACTCCCATGAGGTGAGGGACCTTGAAAGGATGAGCTTTTAAAATTTCAACACTTTTATTTTCAGAATAAAAAAACCACAAAATAACCAAGCACCTAATTCTTTCTAAATGTTTTCCTTTCTTTCTTTTTTCCCTTCTCTTTGTTGCATTAAATGGAAGGAATATTGAAGAGGGAAGGCAATTCAAACTTACTAGTCTCTTACTGAGTGCCAGTCATCCTACCCTGACTACATAATGATTTTATTCTAGCAGTGTTACGATTTCTATCAGACAGATGAGAAAACTGAATCTTAACCATTAACATCATTCTAATTCATACTCAATATCAGACAACTACAGAAAGAGCCAGGATCAAATCCCCCAACATTAATCTTTATTCTATCTTCCAATACTTTATCTGCCTATTAACTTTCCCTTCCATTCTCTGATAAACTATTCTCCACTGCTTCTTGCCTATATTGCTTTGATACTCTTTTTATTGCCCAGCACTCGAAATTACTAAATCCCTTCCTCCCTATTGTCCTCTCTCTTGCTGTACTATTCCTGTCAGTTCAGCTGGTTGGCTGAGTCACAATCCCTGGAAGTGCTTAGAGACTGATAAGAATACATGCTTCCCTCTTTTAGGATAAGGCTGCATTTTTATTTTAATTTGATTGAGATACAATGAACATATCATATATAACCCAATCATATCAATAATGTTTGTGTAATCATTACCACAATCAACTTTAGAACCATGGTCCACCTTTTATGATAATTCTCAGATACTATGGAAGATTGGAAATGGAACCCACTCTGACAAACAATAAAATAAACCCCAGTACAGTGAGCTTACAGATACAGTGTTAGTATACAGTGTTATACTATATACAGTGTTAGTATATTTTCAAGGAGGTCTGGGGAAAGGTTCTTCATAGTCAAAATATGTCAAGAAAGTTCAACTTTCTTGAACAAACAACTATGAGCAATCTTGAATTATGGGTTTTCCTTCCTAATCTGGTATGAGTACATATGTGAAAAATCCCTCTGAACATATAAATGGATTTTGATTTCCAATTGAACTTTCAGATTGATTTCACTGTTGGTCTAGAAAACATCTCATCTAATTTGATCTAGGTAGTGCATCCACTCTGGTCTGCATCCGACTCAGGGTCTAAATTCACCCAATCAAACTGAACTGACTGCCCTGAGTCCACGCTGATTTAGAGCTACACCCCGTGGTTTCCCAAGACTGTAAATGTTCATGGGAGGACAAATCCTCCTCTTTCTCACCTTTGAACTATGGACAGTATGGATCACAGCCTAACGCATGACCACGGCACCACTAGGGATTCCCCAATCTTCATGCAAACAATTTCTAGCCTTCCTGACAGTAACTCTTAAATGATATGGTGTGGGCATGACCATTTCACGCTTCAAATTATTTTTTAGCTGAATAGTATGAATGGCAGTCTTTTGAATCACAGATCTCTGTCCTCAAAATAAATGAATAAATAAACACACCACAATGTCTCAAATCAAAAATGGAGGTTTTGATTGGCAGGAAGAAAGAACATCTTTTCTCCCACTTCCTTCTATACCACTGAAGAGATTGTACAAATATAAGATAATGTTTTTCTACAGCAGGGAACTCTCCCAGTCTTACAATGTAGGCACAGTGGTAGAAAAGCAGTGCCTCGACCTGCCCTATAGTCTATTACCTGAATTCCCTAAATCGCCTTTCTCTAGTTGAACCGAAACCCAAATCAACCCCATTTTGTCAAGTTGATGTCACCGAGGGTTGTCAAAGTGTATGTGCTGGTATGAGGAACCTCAGCATTACCTCAGAACTTGCTAGAAATACAAATACTTAGAACCTGTTCCAGACCTCCAGAATCAGAAACTCTATGAGTGGGGCCCAGCCACCTGTGTTAATGAACCCTTCCAGAGAATCTATGCAGGTTCTTCTTCTTCTTTCTTTTTCTGGGGAAAAATTCAACTGGAAAGATGGAGTCTGGTATGAGTACATATGTGAAAAATCCCTCTGAACATATAAATGGATTTTGATTTCCAATTGAACTTTCAGATTGATTTCACTGTTGGTCTAGAAAACACCTCATCTAATTTGATCTAGGTAGTGCATCCACTCTGGTCTGCATCTGACTCAGGGTCTAAATTCACCCAATCAACTGAAATGTCAGCAGTTCAAACCCACCAATGGTTCTGTAGGAGAAGTTGAGTCTCCTCGCTCCAATAAAAACTTACAAACCCTATGAAACAGCTGTAGGCTTTCCAATAGGTTGCACAGTGGTTACAGGCTCAGCTGCTAAAGGAAAGGTGGGCGATTTGAACAAACCAGCTGCTGCATGGGAAAAAAACATGGAAGTCTGCTTCTATAAAGATGTATACCTTGAAAACTTGTGGGTCACCCTATTCTACCCTACTGGGTCACTCTGTGTTGGAATCAATCCCAAAGCAATGAGTTTGGTTTGGGGTCTAATTCATTCTGTAGACAGCATCCTAAGTAATTTTTGGAACAAGTCAATCAGATTACATCATTTTCTTACTTAATACCCAAATGCCTTCCAATTGCACTTAAAATGAAGTCTGGTTCTTTTTCATGTGTTCTTCCATGTCTGTATTTCTCTGGATTAATCTGCACCTCTCCTGCTCAGGAAACTTAGGCCTTCTGAGTTTTAGTCCTATAAAAATTGCAGAGCTCTTTCTTCCTCCTTAAGATCTGAGGAGTTCTCAGTTCTCTGCCCCGCTATTTGTTGGTGGAGGAGTCCTGCTGGTACAGAGTGTTTGGCATTGGACTGCTATGTATTGGAATTTATGCAATGGCAGTGGGTTTTGGTGTTATTTGATGGATTCTTTTGTGGAGTGTTTACTGACCACACCAAGCATACGGTCTAAACTCCAGCTCTCTGTGGTCCTTGCTGCCATATCTCATTTTCTCTAATGCATTAGTATCTATCTTATGCAATATTTATTCAATTTTTAAAAATTGACTCTGGAAAACTAAAATTAGTAATCTCAGTGAGCCCACAAAACATCCTCCTTTGACTAGAATATGAGTTCTGTGATGACAGGAGCCTGTCTGTCTTGCTCACAGCTCTCTCCCTAGTGCCCACAAGAATGTCACATTGCAGACATTTGCTTGTGTGTGTGTGTGTGTGTGTGTGTGTGTGAGAGAGAGAGAGAGAGAGAGAGAGAGAGAGAGAGAGAGAACATGGTACTTCACTGCTATGAAGAAAACCCAGACTCATAGTGACCCTACAAAAGAAAGCAGAACTGTCCTTCTGTTTCTAAGGCTGTGATTCTTTCCTCAGGCAATAGAGTCTTCTTTCTCTGATGGAGCAGTTGATGGTTTTGAACTGCTGACCAGTGGTTAGCAGCCCAAGGCTTAACACACTATGCCTATTGTGTTATTAAGCAGTGGAACTTAAACAATAACCTTGACTTGTACTTTCTCAGTAGAGTCCCAAAATATCTACTGTGGAGTCTTTTGAGGTCATTGATCAGTGAGATTAAGTGACAAACTAGAATCACAGAAGCTAGACATAATCTAAACTGCTATTTAGAAGTTGATTTCTGTGATATCTTAGAATCAATCTGGTCCTCATTGTTTTGTAATGTGCTCTCACATTGCTTCTGACTCACAGTGACCCTTCAAAAGTGGGTAGAACTGGCTCATTGGGCTTCCTCAGCTGTAATCTTTGTGGGAGAGTCATCCATGTCACTTTTCCCACAAAGGTGCTGGGTGGTTTAAAGCTGCGGATTTTCAGTTAGCAGCAGAGTACTTAATTGCTTTGCCAGCAGGTCTCCTTTCTTGGGCTTTCTCACTCCTTGCTAGAGAGTTGATTCTGATACTCAGTGTCCCTTTTATGACTGTCCCTGTAGGTTTCTGAGATGATTACTTTTTACAGGTATAGAAAGGTTTGTCTTTTTCCCATGGAGTGACGGATGGTTTTCAACTGCTTACCTAGCAGTTAGCCACTTTGCCACATGGCTTTGAGGAGGGGCATAACCAGCCCTGACGCTTAGTTGCTATTTGAAAGGTTAGCAGTTTTAAACCACCAGTTGCTCTGTGCAACAAAGAAATGGCAGCATGTTTCCACCAAGATTATAACCTTTGACACCCCATGAAGCAGTTCCACTCTGTCCTATAGTGTTGCTATGACTTGAATTGAATAGACAGCAACAGCGTAGGATGGAAAGAATGACAAAACCCAGACCTCTTGGATGACTGTGTGGAAAGAACCAACCAAGCAAGCAATCAACCAAATAAACAAACAAACAAAAGTCACCAAACTCCCTGCCTTCTAGTTGATTCACACTCCTGGTGCCCTTATAGGACAGAATAGCACTGCCTCTGGGTTTTCAAGGCTGTACATTTTTATAGGAGCAGAAAGCCTCCTCTTTTTCCTGAAGAGAAGATGGTACGATTGAACTGCTGACCTTGTGGTTAGCAGCCTGAGAAGTCACTGTCTTTCCGGAGAGTAGGAGCATCCCATTTTATTGGACTGGCTGTCTTGCTCATGAGTGGGAAAAAGGCCAGTGTCTAGGTTGATGTGCATCACTGAATGGGTCACAGAGTGGAGATTCAGCACCGCACTTCCTAGCTTCGACCTAATTCCAGGCAAGGCCTGGTGAAAATATTTTTAAGTACTGGGTTGAGAGCATTGGTGATGACTTTTCATATAATTGTTAGTTTCTGTGGAGTCAATTCATCCCTGTGGTGAATCCATGTGTACAGAGCAAAAGTGGACGATCACCAAGCTATGTTTTCAATGTGCCTCTGAGTGGGTTCAAACCATTAACTTTTCAGTTATTACTGCAATGTTTTGTCAATGATGCTACCAAGGAATTCCTTTATATCATAGCACCAGGAAAAAAAAGATGACTTATTTTATTTCAAATAAGTAATTTACCAACAGAAAAATAGCAAGGTAAGAAACAAACATTGAGCTATTATGGGCAAACAATGTGTTCATATGTCATTTGCCTGGAGTACAACTAGTACATTAAAAAAAGACAACATTTTCTTGTTGTTGTTAAAAGCCCAATAATAAAAACAGTGAAATATAGAGTTGAGCGATTGTATAAGTAATGTCTCTAGAAACTCTTAGAAAAGATACTGATTTTTTCTTGTTCTTAAATCTGCAAAAAAATTAATCATTTTACCGAGATTTATTTTTAGACTACATTATTTTCAGTTGCCAAGAGTGTAAAAGAATCCAAGCAGTCATTTGTCACATCTACTTGATATTCAGTTCATTTTGATGATATTTTAGTTTAATAGGTTTTTGACACATATCAAGTTTGATGCCTGTGTTAGGCCAGTTGTCTAGAAAAACAAATCCAGTGATACTCAAATATGTGTAAAAAAAAAAGACTTATATCAAGAAGTATTTTGTGTCAAACGAATGGTATCCCAGCCCAGACCAACTCAAGTCCACAATTCCAGTGCAAGCCAGGGGTTTCGTCAGGCTCACGTAGCTGTACATAGATGACACAGAGCAGGGAGACCACAGGCTGGTGGTTCAGATTCTGGTGAATCCAATGCAGGTGGAAAAGTGGCAGAGCACTAACATGTCTCAGGGTTGGTGGTAGAATCCCAGCAGGCAGGTGAAGGGACAGAGAGAGAGGGAGGTTCCAAGTCCCCACCCAATGAGGCATCATCAGACTGTGTCCTCCCCAATTGAGGCATATCTACACCTGAATACATCTTCAAGTTGAAATAAAACTTGACTTCCACCACACCCCACAAGTCTAGCGAAACAAGCCACCTGCCAGTTCCTTGTCCTTTAAGGGCATCAACTCCAGATAAGAAGAGATATGGAAACTTCAAAAGGGATTGGGACCCGTTGATTTGGCTTTGACTTTCACGGAAAGTTAGTGTAGCTGCTTGATACACATGTGGTGACACTTTGGAAATGAAAATATTCCAGTGTTCTTGAGTACTGCACACAAGGAAATAGAGAAGTGGCTCTCCCAGCCAGAGGCCATCTGTGATCAGGAGTGCGACTGCTTCCCAGCCTCCTCACCAGCAGCACTGTTTTATGTCACACAGATTGTAGCCAGGGGCACATGACTTGAAAACAGACTTGTTAATATTGGAGTCTCGCGGCAGAGAAACTGCTGAAAGAACAATTCCATTTCCCATCCCTCAGTATAGTTTGATGAAGCCTCATTTAGGCCAAAACGAAAGCCGGAAGGGAACTGGAACCCCCTGCTGTGGTTGTTAACTGCCTTTGAATTGACCCTCAAACTTCAAGTTAGAAGGGCTGAGCCCCGGTGGCGTAGTGGTTGAGTGCGCACCTGCAGCCCACGGGCTTGGCAGTTCAAATCCAGCAGCAGCAAGGCTGGGTAGCTCCCACGACCACCAGGCAGTGATGCCAAAAAAAGATTCAAGTTAGATTCAGAAGAGGATGTGAAATGCCAGATGGAACTTGGCTGAAAGCAGGAAATACCTGACAGATGTTTATTTGCATTTTATTGGTTATGCAGAGTCATGGAGATAGGTGGATTATGACAAACTGTAGATAGCATTACAAATAATGTGGATTAGAGACACCTAATTGTGTTCATGCACATAGACCAAGATGGGGTCATTTAGCAGAACAACGTAATAATGCCAAGTTTAAATCAAGAAACGTGTTTGCCAGGGTTGTAAACTTTCACCATATTTATGCAATCTGCATGCTGAGCAATATTCTGAGATGTCTGATAAGAAGAAGAACATGGCATAAAGTTTAGAGGAAGGATCCATAACAATCTGTGATATGCAGGTGAAACCTCATTTGCTGAAAGCCAGGAACACTTGAACAACAAAGACTATGGTATGGATTACATCCCATTGTAAAAAACCAAACAATCACACAACCTTCCTAACTTGGCCAATAGATAACATCATTAAATAGAGGAGAAAAGAGTGAAATTGTCAAGGACCTCATTTCACTTAGATTGACAATCAATGCTCGTGGAAGTAGCCGTCAAGAAATCTCAATGATGTATTAAATTGGGAAAATTTGCTGCATGAGCTCTGCTGACAGAGTTAGAAAGCAGAGATGTCACTTTGAGGAGTAGAGTGCAACTACCCCAAGTCACGGTCTTTTCTCTCACCTCCTATGCAGGTGATGAAAAATGGAGACCAGAGGAGAATGTGTGGATCTGAATTATGGTGTCAACAGAGAATAGTGAAAGTCCAAGGACTGGAAGAAATAAAAATGTATCTGCCTTGGAGGAAGTAAGGCTTGAATTCTCCCCGGAAGCAAGGACAACAAGGCTTCATCTCATGTCTCATTTGAACATGTCACCAGGAGAGTTCAGTCTCTATCAAAATACATCATGTTTGGTAAAGTACAGAGTCCATGGAAAAGAAGACCCACAATGATGGGCAAAGTGGCTGCAAGAGTGGACTGAATGACAGAAACAATTGTGAGGAGAACAAAGGATGGGAAAGTGGTTTGTTCTGTTGTTACATGGGGTTGATATGGGTGAGAAATAACTGAGAAGCATCTAGGGTGTGTGATAAAGGCTATTTCTACATATGTATTTATATGTGTCATAAATATAACCATGAACATGGCAGAATGTACAAAAGGGAAATCTATGAAAATTTCTTAGCCATAACTAGGCACTTAGAGGAAACGATTCGTTGGGCCTGGGGACTCAGGACCATGATCTGAAGGAATATTAAGGACAATCAGCACAATACAGTCCATCAAGACAATGTTCTATATCCTATTTTTATATGTAGTGACTAGATTCTTAAAAGTTTCTGAGTGTGTATTGGTGCAACCATTGGTCTCTCCTTGTCTAGTGCAAAGAAGAGCAAAGAAAATAGAAGACAAATGAGTTTGCAGCAGTTAGTCAAAAGTATGGGTGGACAACATGCACCATTTCCTTCAGAGCCCTGAGACCAGAAGAACTAAATAGAGCCAGACGACCACTGCCGACTGCTCTGAAAGGGATCACAACAGAGGGTCCTGTTTAGAATGAGAGTACAACGTGGAACAAAGCTCAAATTTAAAATCATGATGAAAGGCCAAGCCTGATTTTCTGACAGAGATTGAGAAGAAATGATGGAGAAGCACATTGGTTTTTGTTATAGTCATTCATTTTCGCTCTCCTGTTGAGTCTGCTTGTCTATCTGTAAGTGGATCGAAAGCTTATCGTGATACCTTTTATTACAGGTTTGCATATGTAATAGTATTTACTTTTCCGTGGCAGGTGTGCTCCTCGTAGCGTCTTCCTTTGCCCTGATCATTTGAAGCTGACCTTCCCTTTTCTCACTGTTCCCATCACCAAACATAATGTGGGTCTCACTGCCAGGGAGCCCACGCTGACGCACAGTGACCTCCTGTGGGTTGCCAAGACTGCACATGTTTTGGGGAGTAGAAAGTCCACTCTCTCTCTCCCACACAGCTGCTGGTGGTTTTAAACTGCTGACCATGTGCATTGCAGTGTCTGCTCTTAAGCTATGGGTTTACTGCCCTTTCCTTGCCAAATCTGCTGACCTTCAAGGAATGTTTCTCTCCAGTGGAAAACCTAGCCTAACCTCTACGTTTCATCTAACATCTGTCCATGTGTGGGGGGCACTACTTTTACTCAGCCCTTGTCCGCCATGTTCACCCAGTTATAAGTTGCTTTGCCTTTTTATCATCATTCTTGAATATTGAAGAGTGTTCTGCTGTGTGGATGTGCTAGTTTATTTATCCATTCCTCCACTGATGGACACATGGCTTGCTTTCTTTTTAAGGATTCTGTGATTTTTTTTCCTAAATACTTTGTCTTTCAGCGGACTGTTAAAGTTAGGCACTGTCAAGTTGTCCTCAACTCATAACCACCCTCTTATACAACAGAATGAAGCCAGCTCAGTCCTGAATCCCCTTCACAATGGCTATATTTGAGGGCAATGTGAAGCCCTGGTGGTGCTGTTGCCCAAGTGCTGGATTTCTAACCCCAAGGTTGCTAGGTGGAACTAACTAGTTGGAAGTGCCATTGCAGCAACTCAGTGGGAGAACGATGAGACTATCTATGCCGGCAGAGATTTCCAGCCTTAGAAACCCGGCATAGGGTTATTCAGAGTCACAAGGAACTTAGTGACAGTGAGTTTGGTTTTGCTTTGGTCCTGCATCAAGACTTGCCTGTAAGCAGCATACTGGCTGTATTTCCTGCAAGACAGACTTGTTTGTTCTTCTGGTAGTTCATGGTACTTTCCGCATTCTTGGCCAACACCCGAAGTCTAATGAATCAATTGTTTTTCTCCCTTCCTTATTCATTGTCCAATTATCACACACATATAAGGTCACTGAAAATACTATGACTTGGCTCTGTCACAGTTTAGTCTTCAAAGTGACATCTTTGCCTTTTAATACTTTAAATAGATCTTATGAAGATTTGCTCCATGCACTGTTTCATTTTATGTCTTGATTATTGCTTTGATGAGCAGGGTGTGTAGATCCAAGTAAAACAAATTCTTGACATCTTCAATCTTTTTTCTGGATCTTTTCAGGAGCTATTGTAAATAGCATTGCTTTCCTGGATTCCTTTTTAGAAGCTTCATTTGTTAATGTAGAGAAATGGGACTGATTTTTTAAATGCTTATTGTGTACCCTGCCACTTTGATGAATTCTGTCATCATTTCTAGCTTTCTTGTTGAATTGTTGAATCACTGGGGTTCTAGGAGTAAGGTTCTCACTGACACTCACTCACTCACTCACTGCTGTTGAGTCCATTCTAGTTCATAGTGACCCTTATAGAACAGAGAGAATGGCCCCTGTGGATTTCAGAGACTAAATCTTTACAGGAGTAGAAAGCATCCTCACGCAGTGATGAAGCTGGTAGTTTGAACTACTGACCTTAGAGTTAGCCACCCAACTTGTTACCGCTATGCCACCACGGGTCCTTAATTCTATCATCTTTAACTAGCGACAACTTTACTTTGGGTGAAGAGATGGGTGTGGGGGGCATTTGGAGGTCTTTTATTTATTTCCCTTTCTAGCTAGGGCTTCCCATACAATATTGGGTGACTGGTCTGAAAGGACACTTTTGTCAGGTTTCCGTGCACAAAGGGAATGTTTGGAGTTTCTCTCTGTTGAGGAGAAGGCTGGCTGTTGCACAGTTACTGTGGAATCATGACCTTTGTTCTGTGAAAGCAACACACCACCGGCTGCAGGAGGTCTGGGTATGTGCTTTTGAGCACTGACGTAGCAGGGATGGACCAATTACTGTGTATGCTCAAAGCAAAATAGTGGTGGGGATGAAGGAAGAGAGAAGAAGCAAAACCAAAAACAAGCAGGTGGAAGAGGGACAAACTATGAAGAAAGAAAAAGAACGCAGCACAGCACTGGTGGCAGCACTAGTCTCCAGTAGAGGTTGCCCTGAAAATGTGGGGCTTCATCCAGGCACGCACGATGCAAATCAATGGGGAAGTAGGAGTAGGGGGGCTGTCTGAGTAAGTGGTTCCTTTCTCCATGGGGTGGAAAAAACGGGGAGGAAGGAGATGAGGATTGGAAACAAAAAGAAAAAAAGAACAGAATAAAAGGCAATCATGATAAACCTGACTTGAATGGTTAAAACCTGATCTCGTTTTCAGCATGTTCTGAATTTTTGTATGTTTTGTTCATTTTTACTGGGGCTCATCATGTGTTATGCCATTTGGAAACCGCCACCCCCACAAAAATATAAGGAAAATGTGATTAAAAAAAACCGAGAAGAAAGAAACTTAGAAGAAAAGGAAAAAGCACCACAACCTTGGCAGTACAGAGAAGTCAGCCAACTGTGGGGTTAGGGTGTGCGGGATTCTGCATCTTGTTCACTGGCAGGTTATGGGGGTGAGAGGCCACCGTTGCTAAGTTGGGAGATACACTTCTCTGGTCTCTGATTCCCTATCTCTTTGCTGGGGCAATCCTAGACCGTCAGAGCTGGGGGTCTTGGGCCTGTCCTGATGGGGATGCTGCTGGCAGTAATCTGAGATGGGCGTGCACCGATCCAGGTGGCTCTTTGTTCCTTTCCTTTAGTCTCCTCCTCTGATTAGTATTTGGTTTACTCCTTTTATCCTTCCTTGTAAAGCTCTGGGCCCTAGGATTGTCACCTGTATTCATTTCGTTTGGCTTCTGGCGTCCTTGTGGTAGAGGATCTGATGATGCATCTCTTTAGTTCCCAGGACCTTCCTTCCTTCCTTATTTATTTTAAATTTGAATTGTTGGGTCAAACCACCTAGACACATTTTTTTGCCTTTGTAGATCTTGGTTGGGTCATTTAAAGATAGATTTTCTTTTAAAATAAGTGAACAAAAAATTATTCTAGTGAGCTGGGTACTACAGCACTCTTTTCTTCCTCCAAGGATCTACAGAAAAAAGAAAGTTCTCTTATTCATAAATTCATGTGGCTTTAGGGAAGAAAGAGGATATCTATGGAGTGTTTTTTCTATTAGTCTGACAAAGAGCCTGCTCTTTTCCACAAAGGTTTCATAATTTAATGTTCATAGTAGCCATTTCAGTCAGTTTATAAATAATCAATTGGAGCTCAAGGGAGGTTAAAGTATTTTCATAAAGTCACAAAAGACTAAAAAGATGACAATAATCATAGCAGTATTTGGCATTCCTTGAGCAATGACTATGTGCCAAACAGGAATTCAAGTGATTTCCATGTTTTTCCTGACTTATGTAGTAGAACAGCATTTGAATCCAACCGAATAATCTTATGGCAGCATTCTGCATTTGTATATGATATGACAGGGACTCAGAGAAGTTAAATGACCTGTTGAAGATCACACCATGAGTTTATACTGGAGTTAGCGGTCATCAGAGCTATTTCTAGCCCACAATATTTGTTTTCCCAACTTTAAGACTAGAAGAAGTCCCTTTTTCTAGAAAGCAAGTTATTTATTTTGTGGGCAACTTCTTCCAAAGTTGACATTGAGTGAACTCTGAACCTGGTTTCTGTGCTTGTGCTTCTCTTTGATGTGATGTTCCCATCAATGCCTTCTACTCCTAGAACCAAGGGACAGCATGAATACTTTCCTGAATGTAATTTAAACTCTCAAAATGCCACTAAGCTTTGTAAATGCAGTCTTCTGAATTTCCTGGGTTAATGTGGCAGTCAGGGTGGTTGAATCAAAAATTATTCTTTATCTGCCTTGAGCATTGTGATCTTTTAAGGGAAGTCTCGAGGTGAGGTCAAATTGACAATGGCAACTCAAAAGGGCAGATGAGAAGTTGAGGAGTTTGTGCTGATGGTGGTGAAACGCTAGCGAAAAGAATCTCCAAACAAAGGTGGGCTAACCAAAGCTGTCAACTTAATGTAGAAATTTCTGAATTGATGCATGCTTTCCTGTGCATACCTTCACCCCCAATTAGAAAAACATTCTTATTTGTATTATGTTGTATTTTTGGGGGAAGCCACTATACCACAAAAGAATATTGAAGCTGTGGCATATGGCCCTTGTCCAGGACAAGTTGGAAAGTTCTCAGGTTCTACATTCCATCTGGTGATGAATTCTGTTTGGTTGTGTGGACATAATATTGATATGCAGGCCCTGTACCAGCTTGAGTCAGGCTGCTTGTTCTTTCTGTGACTCTTTATTGCTTCTCCTGGGTTCTGGGTGGTCACAAAATCATTTAACTCTATGATACTTTCCTGACTTCAGTTGAACTCGACATGCACAGGGATCTGAGAATTTCCCTTCCAGCTTCCTACTGAGATTAAAAAAAAAACAACAACAAGATGATTTGAAATCAATACCTGCCATGCTACAAAAGAATTAAGCAGAAGACTTGGTAGCTCTAGGAGAAAATGTCTCGTTCCTCCTTTAAGTTTTGCTTTGGTTAAAGAAAGGAGTAGAAATCTTCAAGAGTGTCTGGGCAGTAGAAATGGGTAGCATGTTTGACTGATCATGGAAAGCTTTTAGGTTAGAGGACTCCCAGAGGTGACTTGAAAGAAAGGCCTAGCAATTTGCTGGTGAGACATCAGCCATTGACAACCCTGTGGAGCGCAGTCTTAATTTGACGCAGATGGGGTCCCCATGATTTGTAGCCTCCTCCATGGTAACTGGTCAGTGATATTAAAAGGAAGAACTTAACTTGAACAAGTAACTCACCTATCTGCCATCAAGCCATTCACTCAACTGGTTTTACAACATAGATTGCACAGTAAATCGAACCAATGTTGTTTATTTGTTTTTCAGTAAAAAAAATGGTTCTGCCTGTTCTTCACACTGTTATATGCAGTATTTGGGGGGGGGAGGCAGGGCGGAGGATGAGATGCCATTTTGTAATATTATCTTTTCTTTGCTGTCAACCATGGCATTACCTTTCAAGAGGAAACACATACACACACACGATGTTCTGTTTTTCATCCTTTCTCCTCTCCCTCAGTCCACTGAGGGAATATAGAGATAGTAAATGCTGTCCATAAAATTCAGCAACCTTCACTGTGGGCTTCTATCATTATTTACTACCAGGAAGCTGTGGGGTTTCATATAAAACTACTCTGACTTCAAGTCAAAAACTTTTGCATTCTACCTCGGATTTCAAAACAAATCAATTTTCTGACCATGGGATAGAATTTCCACTAAATTTCCCCTCTCTAAACCTGGAATTATAATAAATAGATGACTCCTTCTCATCACCTCCAGCCCCCGAGGACCTTCTAGCATGTGGGAGGATTCAGTGATGTTTCTGGGAGTGCTTCTCTGTAGGATTAGTTCTTGTAAGTGTAGTGAACTTCTGGTCATTTGGTTTTCTACTCTATTGAAGGAGTTATTCTGTTGGATCAAAGCCTGGATTTGAGCACTCAGAGGTTTAAGCTTCTCTCTTGCAACAAAGCACCTGGATCAGAGTCACACTAGTGACTTTTTCCCCCAATCTCAAAAATCAATCTGATTATGTATTTTTTTCTATCTTGATTTTTATTTCTTATCTTTTTGTCACTTCTGAGAACTGTAACTGAAGAAAGCCTACGGACTTATTCTTCAAATCATGGCTTCTACGAAATAGTGTTGGTGAGAGAAGGATTTAAAAAGAGCTTAATTTTTAAAATCCTTTTTGTGACAGAGCACAATGCTTATAATAAAACCCAAACCCAAATCAGTCACTGTGAACTTAATTCTGAATGATGGTAGCCTCGATGTGTCAGAGTAGAACTGGGTGGTACAATTCATTTACTTCATAGAATTTTCTATGGCAAATTTGAAGACCTTTTTTGTACCGAAGGCACTTCTGGTTGGACTTAAAAACTTCCAATGTTTAACCATTTGCACTGCCCATACCACAAGCCAATCTCTGCGACCGAGTTGATTCTGATTCTTAGTGACTCTACAGGACAGGGTAGAACTGTCCCGGTATGTTTCTGAGATGGTATCCTTTTAATGGAATAGAAAGACTTCTCTTTCTCCAAGGAGCAAATGGTAGCTTTAAACCACTGACCTTGTGGTTAGCAACCCAGTCATAATCCACTACACCAGAAGGACTTCTGGCAAAACACAAGGAACTCAAAAATTTAAAAATTCTTTCTTTAACATCAGACAGTTTGTGGCTTGGGTCTCTTTTCTCTGTTGGCCTTTTTTTTGAGGGAGGGAAGCCTATTCCACCTCCCAGAACTAGTAAGAAGAATAGAGGATTTCCAGCCAGAATCAGAGGGATCTTTTTGGGGCTGGATACCAGGACAAGAGATGCATGTGAGAGCAGGCTGGCTTTGCCTCTCAAGTGGGTCTCGTTGTTTGTGACAATATTGTCTTACTGGTCTCCTTACTTCCGTTCTTGTCCATTAAGTATTATAAATAAGATCACAGTTTTGTTTTGCTTTTCCTTCTGCTTGTAATCCTGCAGTGTACAGCACAGTAAACAATCATTTCCTCTAAATTATAGTCAGATGGATTAAAATGGCAAATTTAATGTTATATATAAATTTTACCACATTTGCAAAAAAAGAAGAAGAAAAAGACAAAAAGAGAGAGTAAGTGGCTCCCAAAGTCAAGTATCCTAAAGTTACCACGTCTGTCTTGGACACAGGACAGCCCGAGTGCTCCTTTGAGACAAGACTTCATCTTACATATTTTGGATATGCTATCAGGAAAGACCAGTCTCTGGAGAAGGACCTCATATTTGGTAAAGTAGAGGAATTTTACCAAGTCCATTGAGGAAGGCTGTCAAAAAGATGGATTGACACCATGTCTCCAACCGGGGGTTCAAGCAGGGAAACAATGGTGAGGATCATGCAGGACCAGGAAGTGCTTGTTCTATGGTGCACAGGGTCGCCTTAGGTCAGAGCCCACCTGATGGCACCGCCACTATCACCACTACCACCAAAACCAAGTGTAAATGACAAGAGGACAAAGCACCATTGTTTTTCTTTAGTCCCACGAATCCAAAACAAATACTCGGGTCTCCAGCACATTTAAAATCCACCAGGAGAGAAGTCATGCAACAAGTTAGTTTGTAAACAGTGAGGGAAGATAATTATAAAACTAAACTCTAACTTCCTTAGTGATGACAGATAAATACTAAGTTAAACGAAACAGTCCAGTTATTCCTCGTCTCAAAGCCCATGGTAGTCTATGAAGCTATTTTTGAGAATTTTGTTATAAGAGGAAGGAAAAAAATCCCACTTTCTACCAGAACATCAAAATCTCACTGCGACTAGTTTAGGCCATTTACTGTCTTATCCCTGACTGATTCTCCAACTTCATTTCATTCTCTCTTTTTGCTTCTTGCTCTCTAGTCTCATTTGCTGTCTTCAATTTCCTTGAAATTTCCAGGCTCTTTCTTGCCAGAAAAAAAATTTGGTCATGTTGTTTTTCTTGCCTGGAAAGCAATTTGTCTATCTGACTCCTACTAATCCTTCTGGCTTTAGCTTAATTGCCACTTTCTCGGAAAGGACTTCCCTGCTTCTCTATCTCAGAGCATTTTGTTCTTCTCTTTCACTGACTCGATCAGACATAAAGTTCCTGTAAACACTGAATGAACAAATACCGACCCAGCTTTAAATGTTGGGTCTCTCAAAGTTCTCACAGTTCTGATCCATGTACATAGCAGCAAAGGACTGAGACAGTAGCCTCAAGCATTGATTTTGGAATCAGAATTAAATTTTAGTGAGTAGACACACAAATATGGAATGTAATAATGTGAGGGTCGACTGTATATGTTCATTTAGGTATATGATTAAAATCTGTCTCTTAATCATTATACTGTAAGTCTTTCACATACTTTATTCACTACGTAGCCTCCAATACCTGATTACAGTACATAGTAATTTCTCAAATAGGTCTAATTACAATACATAGCAATTACTAAAACAGGCTATCTGTGTGTGTGTGTGTGTGTGTGTGTGTGTGTGTGTGTCCAGGGGGTTAATGTCAAGGTGAGCAATTCAGACTCAGATCACACACAGGACAGAGCTAGGTAATAGGATAAAACCATGTGAGTTGTCAGACAACAGGAGAACGAATTCTTCAGGATAACGGTTATTATATGGATGACCTCTCCCACGTCGACCCTATGTCATTGAGTCCATTCTAACTCACAGAATGCTCTGGAGCAGGGATTCTCAGCCTTCTTAATGCTGCAACCCTTTCAGCCAGCCCCTCCTGTTGTGGTGACCCCCAACCATAAAATTATTTTCATTGCTACTTCATAACTATAATTTTGCAACTGTTATGAATCATAATGTAAATACCTGATGTGCAGGATGTGTTTTCATTGTTACAAATTGTGGAAGTCACCTAATCTGGTATAAATTTGAGGATTAAGAGTGTAGGGGTAAAGTCTAGTCGTTCAATCTGTGTGGGCATGAACTTCTCCTGAGAATTCTGGGAAATGTGGTAATTCCTTCTTGGAGGCTGGAGACACTATTACTTCCAGTTCATGCTCTTGGAGCCACTGGACTGACAAGGCTCGCTTCCTGCAAGACATCCCAGAGGAGAAACCTCATAGACCTACCCTGATGCGGTCAGAAATCTGGACTTAGAGGAACCACACAGAGACCCCTGCCAGTGATGAGATGCTTCTACCACCACTGACTTTGCACCCACTGGCCTGTGATCTTCCTGCATTAAGCATCATTGCAGGTGTTTCCTCCGTCTGCAGAGGACTTTATAGATTGCTGTCAAACATATGGGCTAATTTCAGACTTGTGGACTTGATCTAGACTGGGCTGGCATGTTTTTCTTCATGTTCATTTGCTCTTGTATGCAAGCCTCTCCCTTATATACATATGTGTGCTTATGAATTTGTTTCTCTAGTCTACCCAGACTAATTCACAAATTGAACATAATTACAGCACAGAGATTAATCACAAAAACAATATACAATTGGTTTCACAACAATATATATAATTTCTAATTACAAATAAATGAAATTTCATCTTGAAGCATGGTGTAGCATGGATAACAGTTCTTAATATAGCAACATTAAACTACTACTATTATTACATTTTGTGACAGTATGAATAAAAAGTTAACATCAGTATGAAGGTTGAGAGAGCTTCTTTCTAACCAGATCAGAAATTCTCAGGATAGTCTTTACAAGAGCACAAGGAAGATCATCTTCCACAAGTCTACCTCTGTATTTAGACTTGATGGTTAGACTTGACCAACAAGCTGGAAAACGCTGTTTCACAAAGATATGTTGTTGGAAATGGAAGAAGGCACAAAGCAGTCTCAGGCAGAACAGGATGATTGCAAACACTTGATCCACAATGTTGTAACTGGCATTGTAGAGACATCAGTTCTTGTTACATCACCGTTACCAAGTTCAATGAACTCCTCTTGTGTTGTCTCAGGAACATCTTCAACTTTGTGAAAGGGCTTCTTTCTGGCAAGTGCAAATGGGGGTCACGTAGATTTGGAAAGTATGATGAAATTTCGTCTGCAAGCATGTGCAAGTATTCTTTCACAGAAATTGTTATCATAATATTTTTGTCTTGTTCAATGTCATGTACCTCAAAGAAACCAGATAAGATAGGCAACATAAGTTTTAGTTTGGTAAATTTTTTTCCCCAAAGCTGAAGTTTCAGTTGAAATGATGGGATCTCTTCAGACAAATCAAGGCATGTTGCATTTGGCCCTTGCAGTGATAAATTTAACTCATTCAAAAGGACAAAGATATCAAACAAAAAAGCTCTTTTCTGCCGCTCACTATTATTGCAGAAAAGTGTTTCAAACTGCAGTTTTGCTTCCTGATTTTAAAATATGTTGAGTTCATCACAAAGCTCAAAAACATATTTTAAAACTTTTCCTCTTGACAACCATTTCACATCAGTGTGAAATAGCAGAGCACTATTCAGTGCATCTAGCTCGATGCACAGTTGTGAAAACAGTTGACTGTTTCAAATACCCACCTTTACAAAATTGACAGAACTTATGCGGCTTTTCATTACTTCTTATAACTCTTGTGGCAATGTCTTCATTGCTAATATTTGCCAATTAATGATGCAGTGAGCTTCAATGACTTTTGCTGACTCACTCCGTACCAAGTTTTGAAATCCAACAGAGCTGGAGCAGCATCTGTGCAAACACCACAAACCTTTCTCAAGAGATCTTATGCTCTTTCAGAAATGAACCAACTGTGTCAAATGCATCATGTACAGTATTTGTCATTTCAAGAGCTTTGCAGAAAAGAAACTTCTTTTTAAAGTTGCCATCATTAATATACCTCACGTAAGCCAGTAACAGTGAATAGGTTTCAACATCTGTAGACTCATCAAGCCAGATGCTAAATATTGGGAGTGGAACAGATTGAATTCCATGATCAAGAATATCAGGAGACATGTCATCTATTCTTCTGCAGTGTTGTTAGATAAGGAAATTTGGTCTCTGATCATGTGTTTGGTCACTGGCACCGGTAAATCCTCAGCAATGGAGTGAGGTTTCATAGCTCTGCTGATTCTGAGTGCCATCAAATATGAAGCTTCAATGGCTGCTATGTTTTCTTTGTGGTACATGTCACCAGTGTCAAGTCTGGCTTTCTGGAGTACAACAGCTTTGCTTCTAAAAGAGTTGATATCCTTGCAGGAAAAGCTCAGATGCTTGCTATCGAAATGATCTTTTAGTTTGTTTGGTTTAATAGATTCGGCTGATAGAACGTGACAACAAATATCACATTGTGGTCTTTCAATTCCCACTGTAACTGTTGTGGTAAAACCATACTATAGATTATTCTTACTATATTTTCTTGTTTTAATGTTATTCTGTACATGATCCATTATCATGGGAAGATTTGCTAATGAAAATAATATATAGTTATAGCTTTAATAATACAAAAGTTGACACATGGCATAGTTTGGTCAATACAGTTCATTAAAGCTTCCTATGATTTACCACCCTGTGCTGTTTTGTTACAAACCTGTTACTGTCACAAGGGGGCAGCATTCATATCAACCATGGCTGAATATAAAAAGACCAATCAGCATCGAGATTAAGTTCCCATGGTAGATACTTTTTGTTGTTGTTGCAGTAGTTGATGATTTTACAGTATATGTTTTTACATTTACCCAGTAATTAAAATTCATGAATTGTCATTTTACCTCCAACACTGTTTCTTTCAGCACAGCAGCAGCTTTCTACACAGTAGCTGTTGTCTACACAAATGCTGCTGTCTATGGTGCCAAATTGTCACATACACCTGTATTTGTATGGGGTGATAATGTCTTCCTGTTGGGTACTTGTATGTGGGTGTATCTGCATGTTATGGACCTGCCTGGAGATGGATATGTGTTTTCTGATGGTCTTAGGTGACCCTTGTGAAAGGGTTGTTCATACCCCCAAGGGGTTGTGTGACCCACAGTTGGGAACCACTGCTCTATATAAGCTCTGTAATTCACCTTCATCTTTCTTTCATGGAATGACTGATAGGTCTGAACTACCAACTTTATAGTAGCCCAACACCTAACATACAGCAATACCAGTAATTGTTCTGGAAGACAGAACAAGACTAGGAAATTCATGTGGTGTAAACATAGAGGTGGGGACGCAGTGCTGGAAGGGTTCTGAAGCGTTGCAAAATAGTAGGGGGTAGATACACACCATCCATAAAAGGAGAATGCAAAATAGGAGTGATAGCATGCCATAACACAGAAATTTCTTATATGAGACCACTTGCATTTCACTTCAACGACTCAACTAATAAAGTTTTCGTGAGAATCTCCGAGAACAATTTCCAGGTCTAATTGACCCTGACACCCTTTTTGTCTTGTTGTTGTTGTTAGCAGCTGTTAGTTATTTTGGAATCATGGTGACCCATCCTCAACAGACCCAAACACTGCCTCATGTTTGCTGATTGAACTGTTATGAACTGTTAGGGTTTTCCTTGGTTGATTTTGGAAGTATATCATTAGACCTTTCTTCCCGGTCTATCTTCAGAAACTCCACTAAGTATTATGGCAACATGAAAGTCTCCACTTACAGATAGGTGGTGACTGGTCAAGAGTTGTATTGGTTATGAATGAAATCTGGGTTTCCCAAGTGGATGGTGAGAATTCTGTCACTGAATCATCACTTTTTTGGGGTCTTATTGAGACTAGTTGTTGTCTAGTTGATTCTGTTTCATGTGCCATGATATGTGTCAGAATTGACTAGTAGAAGTGCTCTTCTTAGTGTTTTCATTAGCTGATTTCTGGAAAGCAGAGGATAAGACTTTTCTTCGGAGGCACGTCTGCTGCACCGGTTAGCAGCTAGCACTTTAGCAGCTGACACCACCTTGGGACTGCTTTATCCTATCGGCTACCTGAAGCATTGACATGCCATTACTTGCTCTGACTGTGGACATGTGGTGTACACAATACCAACACTGCCAGAGCATGCTGTGCAAACGCTGCATGACAATTTTCCATATTCAACATACAGCTCACAATTTTGACAGCTCCCTTCTGTTCCCAAAGGCATTTAGATTGGGTGATAGAACATTCTCATCTATTTTAAATCCGTTGTATCAGATTAAAAGTTCCTAGGGCTGAAAAGCCCACACAAGTAACAAAGGCAGGGAGAAAATCATTCAGTACCGCTCTTAGCAAATGATTTCTGTTTTTGGTAATGGCTACTCATCCTTATCAGAGAAAGACACAAATTTAGGGTCTGGCCCCTTACTGGGTGGATGAAAACAAGACGCTGAGTAGGGAATTGTGGACCCATTTTCAACTTATTTACCTTTCTTGGGTAGTTTCATCACAATTTTCTTTGTGGATCAACTGTTCATCCTCAAGGTTTTACTCAAGTATTCCTAAAACAGAAAAAGACACAAAAGTGAAGTCAAGGACAGCCCAACCCCACCACATTTTCCTTCTAATTCTGTAAGTATTTCAATTTTATGAAGGTAAAGGGAAGCATTTCTTCACTTGACATAAAATTGTCCCAATAAAGTATATTCCCTGTCCTGTGGCCTCCCCTTATGCCTGTGTGGATACTTTCTGGGGGCAGTGTGAAAAAGAACATAAACAGTAAAATGTGAACTAGAATCGACTTTTCCAGGAACCAAAAAAGAAAAATAATATTAGTGGACGATCGAGCAAAACCAGAAACAGAACACAGGAAAACAAAGTATGACCAACAAAAAAACCTAGCTATTAAACTTTGACCTAAGTGAGCCTCAAGTCAGAGGCACTGGAGCCTGGGAACGGACATCTTGACCTAGCTGAGCTGGGTGTTCCATGAGCGTTTCAGCAACCAGTTAGGATCTGTGGATGCTAATAAGGAGGGCTTCACATGGCAGCATGGCAACAGAACTGTGCAGGTCAACGCTGCAGACAGAACACTGCACTCTTTCACAGGAGGCTGTTTTGAGAAGGATGATGGCAACAAGTGTGCACATGGGGTCTGCATACACCTGACATCCGTATTGATCGCGATAGAAGTTGTATAAGCCCCCAATAAAATAATTTATTAAAAATTAATTAATTAGTTAATTTAAAAGTTTTTTTAAGTCTGAAGTGGTTAAGGGGGCAGCTACATATTTCAGCAGAAAGGGAGGCATGATGAAAGGTAACGACGTCTGTCTGTGTTGGCAATGGCAAGGCTTATGGAGGAATGTGAGGGACACTCCACCTCACTGCACACTACAACAGAGAGACAGAGGAAGAGACTCAGTAATTACTTCTGGAAATAGCACTTGCAATTTATTTACTGCGGATTCATTAGGATATTATCCTTGTGAGGTTATAGAGGGCTTCTTAATGAAAAAACCTCATAAGTAGATGGATACCCTCTTACTTCATACTTCAAACCACTGCCCCTCAGAGAACTCAGATTTAGTAAGTGGTTTTTGTCTTCAGGGACAGACGAGGATATTTTATTTACAAGCATATCTCTATATGCAGCTACATGTAGTATGTTTTTCTTTTTCTTCTCTCTCTCCCTGCCTCCCTTCTTCTCTCTGTTCCTCCCTCCACTCCTGGCTATTCCCAATAAATTTCCTTGATTTTTTGTTAGAGATGAAACGGTCTTGTCTAGTTAGTCCTTCAATTTACCAGGAACAAAATATACAGAGGGGGAAATAAGAAAATAACTGAGAACCTATGGTGAAGGTCTTATCAAGAAAGAACGTGTGGGTGGTGCAAATGTGCTTTGGCTACTATCAAAAGTTTGAAGGTCTGAGTCCAACTAGCAGTGCCTTGAAGGAAGGACTGATGATCTACTTCCAATTAAATCAGCCATTGCAAACCTCAATGGAGCACAGTTCAACCCTGACACACACACACAGAGTGACCATGAATCAGAGTTATTTTAATGGAATATCTTTGTATTGAAAACGAAGCTCATTTACCTCCTCTTTTTTTACAAAGAGGAGTCCCTCACACTTACCTTTCTTCTTTCTGAGACATAGTCCTTCCCTACAATTTGTCTCTATGCTTCCAAGGGGATTCTCAACAGCTTCTTGCCCAAGCATACTTTTGTATTTAAAACAAAACAAAACAATGGTCTTGCTTTAAAATGATAGCTGAGCACACACACATGCTGACTCTTCAGAAGTTATATGGAGGGGTGCCAGAAATAAAGCTCCAGATAAAAAACTTTTGTATTACACATTTTTCCTGCCAGGTGAGCATTGAGAAATTTGCTCTGAGTTAGTGCACCCAGTGGCAGTTCCTGGGAAAGTTCTCTCTGGTCACAGTGAAATTTTCATGAAAGCAGTTTCACTTGCACCTTTGTTTGTTTGTTTGTTTTGTTTTGTTTTGTTTGGCAACTGATTTAAGAGAACAACAGCATACCGCAGTGAAATTTTCTTTCCCACTCAGGAAAAATGCCACAGAAGCTTGTGATGTTAAGCACAGTTTACAAGGACAATGCTACAGAGAAAACTCAAGTGTATGAATGGTTTATCTCATTTAAAGAAAAGATCAAATGTCAATTGAAGAAAAGTCTCTCTCTGGACATCAATCAACTTCCCAAACAAGTGAAAATGTCAACTCCTAGTGCATTTGAAGTTCATCCCACCATTTTGAGGTTCTGAAACGCTTAGGACCAAAAAGTCTGATTTGTGGCACATGCGGGACTGGTTTTGCCACCAAATAATGTACCCACTCACACAGCCATCTCACTGTGCCAGCTTTTGGGAAAAAAAACAAAAACAAAAGCTAAGGTGGCTTAGTGGTAGTTTGCGGGACTGCAACCCACAGGGTTGACAGTTCTAATCCAGCAGCAGCTCTCCAGGAACAAGGCTGGACTTGCTACTCCTACCAGGGCAGTGATGCCACTAAATAAATAAATAATTTAGGAAAAAAAAGCTAAACAAAAACTCAGCATGCCTCTCTTGCCCCATGCACCGCCACCTGATTCCCCTGGCCTTACTCCATGTGACTTCTTTTGGTTTCCTCAAATAAGTGGACAGTGCTTTGATTTCAGAGAAGAGATGAAGAAAAAAATGAGGGAGTAGCAAACCGATAACTTGATAAAATGTATTCAAGAAAGGAATCACAGATTTAACAAATGTCTTACGTGTACTGGAGACTACTTTGAAAATGATAAGGTTGTTTTGTTAAAAAAAAAAATTAAGTACATACATTTTACCAAAGAATCCCATTTATTTTGTTCTCCCTTGTAGTTCTTTCCAGTATGGATGGGCTAGCCCAGACCACGGGAACTGAGATTGAGAGTTTATGAATCAGTGTTTTATTGGAATCTCAGAGTGAGAGAAAATTTCTTAAGCAAGAGCTCTTCATGGAAAACTTTGTTTCTAAGCAGCCTGAGGTCAATCTCTGGGATTAGCCAGCAAGAATTCCACTGGCATCATTCAGAAGTCTTACAGTTATAACCGGGAAAAGGAATCCCTCTCTCTGCTATCTCCTTCTGAGATTTTTTTGAGGGAGAGGGGCAGTGACTGAGACTGGATTCTGCAAAAGTTTGCCCCAGCCGGTTTGAAGAACTCCTATTGGTGCACAGTATGAACTGCAGCTGAGGTGGTCTGTGTGGCTCAGGCCTGAGGAAGCACTGCCTTTTTAGTTACTGGAAAAAACTGCCTTGAAGGAATAATTGGGAGGCTCAGTGGAGTGGAAGGCTTCCAAAGATGTAGCTTATATGCCTCAAAAATGATAAAGCATCATGGGTGTGGTGTTTTGCAACGGCAGTTATTTATGATAAAATAACCCTACAAGGACATTCTTTGAACCACTGAAGTAAAGTATACAGTAAAATATAAAAATAGTCATTATTAAACCAAGAAGGGCATTTTTTAAATTTTATTATTAGTTGGGATTTAATACATATATATTATTCTGTTCTCCAATCACATCGAATAGAATTGTACAATTGTTACCACAATCAGTTTCCAAATATTCTTTTTCTATATGGACTTCTCAATTTGTCACTCTTTTACCCTCCCCCATTACTGTCCATCCCCCTTATTCTACTTGCTGTCACTATAGATTCATCAAAACTGGGTTTCATATACCAAAAAATGGGAATTTAATAACAACTTCAAGAGAGTGACCTTTACTGATGTAACACTACTGAGATACACTCTAATATGAACAAAGGCCAAACAAAATAATACAAACCAAAAATAAGGAACCATTTGGAAACCAGATCAGGTCCAATCTGCACCACAGAGGGCAATCTACTAACAAAATTTTAACTGTTCTGGTCAGATTTATGACTTTGTCCTTCTATACTCCTCTCTCACATGCACTCTGTTTAGTGACCACTTTCCTCCCATCCCTCAATTTCAGGTAGGGGTAGTTCTCTGGAGACTTATTTCCTATGTAGTTTCACCAATAATTCTTGGGTTCCCACTGCCATCCATGGCCGTCTGCACACCGGATTCTCACAATTTCTCTCTGATACGGATTCCTTCTTCAATTTTTGATTATATGAATTCTGATTCCTCAGTGGCTAATGAATTTGTGCTTCTTCCTTGTGAACTTATTTGATATTTCACTTACACGTCTTTAAGACCCCAGGCACTATTTTATCTGATAGCTGGCATCATCTAAATTCTACACTACATTTTGTTATGACACTTGTATCTTATGTGTTCCCTTCTTCAGAGTGATTATCCAGTAGGAGCTAGGATTTATTATGAGCTCAAAATCCATTTTTGGATATCTTATTTTTAAAATTTTCTTTTAATTTGCTATCATTTAGGAACAGATACATATACCATATGGTGTTAGTTACATAATTTCGTGCCAACCTGACAAATAAGTTTAGGCATGGAATCTAGTCTATCAATGAGGTCACACCCTGATGATGCCTTCTTAGGGGCATGGTCTTTTCTTGAGGTTTCTGGGAACCTCCGCTCTGTCTCCTCGGAGATGGGCCACACTCTATGAGCCACACTTTCTCTCTACCTTCACCTTCCCACCATCAATTCACTCAGAGGGCTGTCACAGTCATCATAGGATCTCCAACCCCCCTTACTCACACTGATGTAGTTGTTTGTTTTGGATCTTTTGCTACCTGATCCTGTTGACCCCTCAAGGTCACACAGGGTGGTGTGTTTCTTCCATGTGGGCTTATTTTCTTCCCTGCTGGATGGATGCTTATTTAATTCTAAGCCTTTAGGACCACAGATACTATATCTTTTGACAGTCGGTCTCCATCTGCTCTTTTCATCACTTTTTTTTGTCTTCAGCGATCATGTCAGGAAGGTGAGTATCAAAGTGTACCAGGTTATCAACACAAGTTTTCTTGTGTTAAAGAAGGCCTTGAGAAGGGGTCCAAAGTTCACCCACTGTCTTAACACTTAACATATAACTATATGTAGATTGGTCTTTCTCCCTTTCATTATAAATTCGTATATTTATGTATATAAATACATTCCTATATCTATACCTCTATAAATAGCTTTTGCCTCCTATTTCTTCTCTCCCAGCCCAGTTGTTTCCTCCTTGGGATTGTTTTCCCTGCCCATCTTTTATAGATAAAAAGAGAAAAAGAAAAACAAAAGAAAAATAAAAATAAACATTTGCATATACATATGTAAATATATTTATATACAATGAAGGGGAAATATATCTTTGTACATATATTTATAGGTTAAGTATTAAGGTTGAAGATGGACAGTGGGCCCATTCTCAAGTACTCCCTCAATACAAGAACATTTTGTTCTAATAATTTGGCAGTCTGAGATGCTCACCCTTCCAACACAATAGCTGAAGACAAAGCGGGAGCATCAGCAAATGTGAAGAAAGCTGATGGTGTCCGGCTATCAGAAGATACAGTATATGGGGTCTTAAAGGCTTGAAGATAATCAAGTGGCCATCTAGCTGGTAAATAACAAAGCCTTTATGGAAGAAGCACACCAGCCTGTCCCAACATGATGGGTGAAGACAAAGTGGGAGCATAAGCAAATGTGGTAAATAATCATGATGGTGCCTGGCTATCAAAAGATATAGAGTCTGGACCTTAAAGGCTTGGAGATAAACAAGTGGCCACCTAGGTGAGAAGCAGCAAAGCCCACATGAAGAAGCACAGCAGCCTATGTGACCAAGAGGTGTTGAAAGAATTAGGTGTCAAGTATCAAGGAACAAAAAATCATATCATTGTGAATGAGGGGGAGTGCAGATAAAGCCCAACTGTAGGTAACTGGAAATCCCCTCACATAAGGGGATGAGACAGTCAGGTTGCAGTGTAGCAATGATGAAACTTACAATGTCCTCTAGTTCTTAAATGCTTCCTCCACCCCCCATTCCCACCCACTCCCCACATTATCATGATCCTAAATCTACCTTATAAATCTGGCTAGACCAGAGGATATATACTGGTACAGATAGGCAGTGGAGACACAGGGAATTCAGGACAGATGATTCCTTTCA
>PVJH01006749.1:0-45511 GCA_004026705.1 Nesogale talazaci
CTGCATGTTGCTGCTTTGGGGGTAGAGTGGGGCTCTCTGGCACTATTTTTAAGGGAAGGTAACCTTGCCTTGAGCAGTTTATGTACTCATTTTTCTAAGCCAGTGGAAACCACCTTTCACAAGCCAGTGAACCTGAACCAACCCCTGTTCTTTCCTGAAGAGCAATAAAGGTTACAGCTGGATCGTGCCAGTTACACACAATCAGCTGATGCTGCCCTGGGCCACATCTTGCCTGCCCTCCCACCTCCCCCACACTTGCCCCCAGCACAGCAGTTAAACTTTCTGAACATGTTTTACCTTTCACCCTCCCCAAAGTTGAATAAGTGGGAGTCTATTTTGCTAACAGATATAGCTACTGATTACCAGGTACTTTTACCTGCAACGGGTACTTTAATCATGATTGTGCTAATCATATAGCATTGTTGTGAAGCACGTCTGCCCATGTCTAATTTATAATTGGAAAACCATGACTCATTTAGGTGAAGTAACATGCCCAAGGCACACTTTTAGGGAATGTCAGACAGATTTAAACTTCAATCTAAATCTGTCTGGATGGAAAATTGATGCTTTCCCTTACTATACAGCTCCTCCCAGATGTTCCTCTCTACTCTTTCCAGAGTCGGTCACTGAGCCTCAATGTTTCCTGCTACTCCCTCTCTCTTCTGCAATTGAATAGCATTCTTTATGCTAGGAGCACTCCATTTTGTAGGAGCCCTCACTAGCAACTGCATTCACCTTTAGCCACATTCTCTGCCCAACCCTCTGAATGCTTGAAACTTATCCTTATGAATCTTTCAAAACCAAGTGCTGTATTTCTGTTGCACAGCGTGACCTCTGGTCCACTGTTTCAACACACTTTGCTATGGAGTAGTGCAAAGAGCAAGGGCTTTAGAATTAGACAGATGGGAGCCCATGTTGATTTTTGTCACTTGTGTGACTTTAGGCTAGTCACTAAAAACAGCTGAAGCTTGCTTTGCTCATATCCCAAGGTTGATGGGAGAATTAAGCAATACTGTTTATAACAACTCTCTGTCAAGGCACGTAGTAGAGCTTTGACAACCTATTGCTGTAGCTACCACTTGCCCATGCCTTAGATAAAGCACTACCTATGCCATGCCTCAGTTCCCTTAATGTAAAATGAAAATGTCTAGGCTTCCTGCATGTCTTGTTCATTCTAACAACAGCTTTATTGATACTTTGTACTTGATGACTGGGAACATCAAAGTCCCTAGGGATTGTCTAGGTCAGAGGAAGATTCTAATCACCTATAAAAAGGCACTTAATAAGTTGTTCCAGGAGACTCGTGTCCTTTCCTATCTCTCCTTAAACACCTGAAGGGTCTGGAGAGTTGTCAATTATTCAAAAACAAATTAAGAAGCATGCAAGGCAGATTTTCGGATCCTTTAGCATGTATGTCAGTTCAAACAATCTCTTAGTCTAATTCTTAAAAAATAGCCAAAATTATTTTTGTGTTAGTTTAGGTACTTTTTAACATTTATTAAGTACCCACTAAAGACTAGTTGCGTGTTTGTATAATAACTATGTAGGCACATGTAAAAACTATATATATATAGTTATATATATGAAGGCACAAGATATTTATAAATATATACACCAAATAATTGTGCACACACACTCAAAAATTATTTTGGTGGAAATTTAGAGAAATCATTATTAAACCAACATTATTTTTCTCCAACATAGCCTCGTATAAGTATATATTTTTTTGAAGGTGTGGTTTTAGCTCCATAACCCTGCCCCAATAATTCGACTCACTTTCATGCATGCCACATCAAGACAGCAGTGCTGGCATCCTCTAAGAACTCAAATCACATTCTTTTTTATTTATCTACTTTTAGTTTGGGGAACTAAGAACATCAGCAGTGTTAAGACCAGGATGAAACAAGGTACCCCAGAGAAATTCTCAGAAAACAGTTCTACTGCCCTTGAACAAATGAGCAGGTGCATTATTATCATGGAAAAGAATTTCTTGCTGTAATTTCCCTGGCCTTTTCCTTAACAACAGTTTTTAATTTTCTTGAACCTTCTTCATAATAAACAGTTGTGATGACCTCCTGTCCTTTGAGACATTCTGTCCAGATTACCCATTTGGAATCCCTCAGAAAAGTTGCTACAACATCTTTGCCTTTAATTCATCTTTTGGGTCTTCCCAATATTTCTTAAAATTATTGTGGAGGTCATATACTTGATGTCAATTTCATGATTGGAAGTCTAGGGGTAGAGTCTAGCCTGTCAATCTGAAGATAGCCAAAGTGGGCATTGGCTTTCTCTAAGAATTCTGGGAAGTGTCACGATATTTTCCTCGTGGAGATGAGAGACCATCTTCCTAGTTGTTGAGAGGCACTCGACTGACAAGACAAGATGGCAGCATCGGAGGAACTGGAGGAGCAGAAGCCACACGGCCTTACCCTGATGGAACCAGACCTCTGAAGCCAGAAGAGCCACAGAGAGACCCCTGCCAGCACTGAGATGCTTTTGCTGCTTCTACTGCCACTGGACACACAAGACGCTGCACCCACGAGACTTTGACTTCGTGAGTTGAAAGGGGAGTTTATGGACTGGTGTTTGACACAAAGGCTTATATAGGCCTTTTGACCTTGGACTAGACTGGGTTGGGATGCTTTCTCAACATTCTATTCCTCTTGTATATAAACCATTCCCTTATATCCATATGCATGTCTATGAATTTGTTTCTCTAGTCTAACCTGGACTAACACAATTATTGAGCCACCAAAACCATATTTTACACAGGGCAGCTTTTCTGTAAACTTTAACAAGGGTATAATGATTTCAGATACATCTACTTCAGTTTTGTTAAAAATCTGATCTTATGCCTGATCTCAAAATCATTTCTTTTCCATGACACAAAAAGCATTTGTTGTGGAAGGCGTGCTCACAGGTACCAGACAAATGTACTACTTACTGAAGGAACTGGTCTATAGCCAACTGCTCATGACAGAGACACGCCTAAACCCATGAGCTTTGGAATAAGCCCACGCATACGGTGTGAGAGCATCGTGACAAGCCCTACTGAAGAAACCTGAGAAACATGGGAGTAGTTAAGTAATGTAAGTACTTTTTTTTGCTGGGGGGGTTCTTTTTTTCCCCAATGATTTTATTGGGGGCTCTTACAGCTCTCATATCATTTAGTACATCATTTGTGTCAAGCATATTTGTACACATGTCGCCACATTCATTTCCAAATATTTTCCACTTTAGTCTTTGATATAAGCTCCTCTCCCCCCTTTCTCTTACGTTTTTTTAAAATAAATTATTTTACTGGGGGCTCATACAACTCTAATCACAATCCACACACACATTAATTGTATGCAGACCATATTTGCACACTTGTTGCCATCATCACTCAGGAAACATACTCCCTCCACTTGCGGCCCCAATATCAGCTGCCCATATTTCCCCTCCCTCCCATGAACCCTTAATAATCTACAAATTATTATTACCCTTTCATATCATACACTGTCCAATGTGCCCCTTCATTCACTTCCTTGTTGTCTGTGCCCTAGAGAGGAGGTTATATGTAAAGCCCTGAAATTGGTTCCCCCTTTCTATTCCACCATCCCTCCACCCTCCCAGTACCACTACTCCCACCACTAGTTCTGAGAGAACATCTATCCTAAACTCCCCATGTTTCTGACTCCCGTGTATCTCCCCTGGTCTAGCTGGATTTGTCAGGTAGAATTGGGATCATGGTAGTGGGTGGGAGGAAGCATTTGAGAACTAGAGGAAAGTAGCATATTTCATTATTACCACACAGTACCTTGACTGGCTCATGTCCTACCTGCAACGCCTCTCTGTAAGGGGATGTCACCTCACCTATTGATGGGCTTTGGGTCCCCAATCTGTACTCCCCCTCATTTATAATGATATCATTTTTAGCTCTTTGATGCCTGATACCAGATCCATTGGACACCTCGTCATTACACAGGCTGGTGTGTTTCTTCCATGTGGGCTTTGTACTTTGAAAATGGTATGAACAATGCTTTATGGAAACACCAAAGAGAAAAAATGAAGTCTGCTTCCTGAGGAGGAGGAGAGGACAGCTACATAGGATCATAATAATGGCTGTCTACTGAAGTACTTCCTAGGTGCCAGGTAAACAAATACATCTCTTTTAAGCATTTTCCTCCCTGATCCTCACAACAATCTTTTGACTTGTATACTATGATGCTATTCTGAAAAAAAGTAGAAGTGGAGAAACGTAAGTACACTTCGCAAGGTCACATTACTAACCACATTGTTGCTGAAGAACCTGTACACACAGAGACCTGGCACGCCCTTTCCTGGAATATGCCTGGTTATGCTTGAAACACTTCGAGTCTCATCACAGCGCTATCCTTACAAAGTATTATCATAGTCTTACAACAGATAAAGGGACTGAAAGTCAGCAAGAGTGTGTAAGAACATGCATGCCGTCCCGTGTGCCATCAAGGGAAGACACGGAGGTTTGATTTCACCAGTCTGATTCAAGAGTGCATATGCAGTCACAGTTCCACTTTGTTTTTAAACATTGTGGTGATATTTGAGCTTGATCTTTAGATACAGCAGCATTTCACCAGATGAGAAAAATATTTGTGCCAAGGGTGTAAATCCGAGTGAGAGGAGGAGAGTCACAGGCAGATTAAAACAGTGCAGACAGAATAGGGCAATGCTTCTCCAACTTCAAACACATAGGAACCGCTTCAAGTTTTTAAAAATAATTAGAGACCAGGGCTCAACCTAGACCTACTAAATCAGAATCTTTAAAGCCAGATTAGCTCTATATGATTACAATTACCCTCAATTGGGTCTGATGGTCCCCAAAACTTTAACTTTTCTTTTTCAAAGGCAAATCTAAAGGGCACTAGAGGAAAGGGATGGGTGGTCACACATTCCGAAACTACCACAGAATGAATTGTGTCTCCCCAAAATATGGGTCAATTTGGATGGGCCATGAGTCTCAGGAACCTAGTGCATGCAAATAAAGACCGTGCAGGGTATGGTAACAACAAGGAGGGATTAGTCTAAAGGAAATGCTGGTTGTCCTCTAGACTCAACATTCCATGAAAGCAGGGCACTGTGTGATTTTTCTCATTCATGTTATCATGCCTTGACTGGCTGCTCCCTCCAGAAGGAAGACATGTTTTCCCTTATCTGCTGGAAGTATTGCGTGTCAATGGTTCTCAACTGAGCATCTTCTCAGGAATTGATCTTGATAGATAGATGTCCCAGTCTAGATGCATTTGTTTCACATCAAATCAAAGACTGGGCATTGCAATGATAAAAAGGCCTAATCATGACATCTGTGGTGGGCCATTCTCTGCGCTAGAGCTCCCCATGTGGTCCCCTGAGGACTGCATCACTGTTTAGTTTTCCATGCTTCACCCCCTTTTCACGCATCCCTTGACAAATATTGTGCACAAAGCACTTCTCAATAATCATCCAAGTAGATTTATGTCTCATAGTCTGTATGCCAGATAACCCACTTCAGACAACTAGTGCGTTACACCAGTGTATTGCAAGATTCAAGTAATGTTTGTACTGCTAGATGAGCACTGGAAGGTGAAAAAGTTGTTAACAAAGTCAATTCAATTAGGAGATGAGAAGAAATGGAGACTATGCCCTCTTCCATAACTCCAGAAGACGGGGACTTTCAATTAATGATGCTGTCATGTGTTATTTCCTTGAAAGACAGACTTTAAGTTATTGCTGAGAGGTGCAGTAAACAAGCATGTCTCCATAAATACATAGTCATCAATCAGCAAACTTCAAATTATCTTTGTAGCTGTGGAACCCACTAGACCTAAGAACTTTCAAATGGCTATTAAGTGCCCATTAATTTTCATCTGGCTAAATTAACCCAAAGGAAAGAATGCTTTTTTGTATCTCACTTGGCATCCATCAAGTCAGGTGAAATTATATTAGTGTAAGTAGATCAGGAAACTATAAATGATATTATTCTTTAAATGCTGTAAGGGTAATCTTTTAAAATGCAATATTTCAAACTCACATGTGCTTCCCATGCCAAATCCCATTAGACTCAAACTCTGATTATTCTTCATGATTCTGCATAATAATAACATTTGGTCTGGGTTGATATTGCATTATGCTTATTCTTTTCCTTTCAGAACCAACCAATCATACATTGGAGATGGGCTATTTGTCCAGTTGTACTACTGAATTGATTTTAATTTGGCACAGAACAATATAGATGATGTACCAACAGAAAAACTGTCTTTACTTTCAACCTCACTCACAATGCAACAGTCCCAAGAACCCAGACCCACGTGTCTTCTTTGTTACTATCACTCTGGAATAAGTAGGCAGAAGTATTATCTGTAAAAGTGAATGATAGAAAAAGTGACAGGTGTGTCATTTTTTAAAGATTCAAAGTATTTTTCTCATGATCTGCTAATAAAATTCAAGCTGCTGCTTTCTGTACTACATCCTTTACATTCTTTCTCGAGCCTTCATGAGACTCAGTTAAGTTGATGAAATTATTATTATTCATAAAAGACAAGATAAATTCAAAAAGACAAATAGACTTGCAAGAGCGCACAGCGATTAGACCCTCGTGGTGCTGAACTGCTAACCTTACGGTGGTTGCCTTGGACTCGCCCATTGGAGAGCATGAAGACTCTCTATTTCCATGAACATGGATAAGCTCAGACACCCAATACAGAGTCACAAGGAGTTGAAAGCAACTTGATGGCAGTAGGTTTGATCCAGTGATTAAAGTAGCAGACCTGAAGTTCAAAGTGAAAATTACACTAGCAGGCAATACCAGGGCATTCTTCACTTTTCTTCATCATGTGTTTTCAGTTGAAACACCAAAGTAAAAGGAGACAGTCAAAAGGTAACATTTTAGACTCCAAGCTGTCCCAGAAAAAATCAGCAAATTGCTGCTTACCTGGGTGACTTACCCATATTGTAGGAACTCAATAAAATGATAAAGTAAATAAAACCATAGTCATGAGAAGCCACCTATACTCTGGAAGGAGGTCTGGGTGGTACAAGTGCTTAGCACACTTAGCTGTTCCTTGATGGGATAGAGGTTTGAGACCTCCCAGAGACACCTCACAAGGAAAGCCTGCAGATATACTTCGAGGGGGAGGGGAGTAAACAACAAAAAACACACAGTCATTGAAAATCCTCTGGAGCATAGTTCTATTCCAATACATGGGAGGTGACCATGAATCTGAATGGCCAGCTGGTTGGTTACACATTTTTTTAGAAAACAGAAGAATATTAAAGGAACTTGTCTACTTTAACTTCAGCCATGGAAAGTTGGTCAATGAATAAGAAAAACCTAAGGAGGGATGCATTGATGAAAAATATTAAAAATGGCACAGACTGACAAGAGAACAAATGACTCTGCCTTGGAGAAAGCACAGTCAGAATGCTCCTAAGAAAAGAGGATGGAAAGACTTTGACTCACATATGTAGGACATCTAATTTAGTTTGGGGAGATGGACATCATTCCTGGTACAGTAGAGGGTCAATGAAAAAGACAAGATGCTCAATGAAATGGAGTGACCCAGTGGGTGGGTTCTAAAGCTAATAATTCACAAGTTATAAAATTGGCAGGTACTCTATTCAGAAACACACAAAGAGACCAAAGAGATATAGTGCAAGTGTCATCAACCATCCAAAAAACAAGCAAACATCTGGAACTCTCAATTGAATTGTTAAGTCCCAAACCTGAAAAATAAAGTTTTCAATTAAAAAAGTAATAATAAAGGCACCTACTTGTAGTATTTCTGTAATAGCACTATGTGTTGGTCAGGGAGACAAGAGAAACAAATTCATAAACATGCATATGTACATAAGGGAGAGGTTATATACTGGAGGAATGGAATATTGAGAAAGCACCCGAACCCAATCCAGTCCAAGCCCACAAGTCTGATATTAGCCCATATGTCTGATAC
This sequence comes from Nesogale talazaci, assembly GCA_004026705.1. NCBI lineage: Eukaryota > Metazoa > Chordata > Mammalia > Afrosoricida > Tenrecidae > Nesogale > Nesogale talazaci. The sequence goes on from PVJH01006749.1 coordinate 7,947, forward strand.
CAGTCTATAAAGGCTTCTTTAAATTCATGAGGTACATGCAATGACGCCAGGTCAATCCCTGGCCAGTGGATGCAAAGTTTTGTTGTATCCATGGTGGTAGAAGCATCTCAGTGCCAGCAGGAGTCTCTATGTGGCTTTCCGGCCCCAGAGGTCTAGTTTCGTCAGGTTAAACCCATGTGGCTTCTCCTCTGGCTACTCCAGGTTCCAGGACTCAGGGTCTATCAGCACGCTGCCATGTTGTCTTGTCAGTAGACTGTCTCCAAGAGACTGAACCGTGAGTCTCTCATCTCCAAGGGGAAAATTCCACATGATTTCCCAAAATTCTCAGAGAAAATCATGCTCACACAGGTCTCGTAGGCTATCTCCAGATTGACAGGCTAGACTCCACCCCTACATTCCGTATCATGAAACTGACACAGAGTACATGACTGCCACACACCAAGGAAATCAAGTCAGCTTGCCGGAGGCATATCCCATAGCTGGCTTTCATGGAACAGAGAGCCAGCAGCAACTAACCAAGAAAAAGTAAGTAATTTGTCAACAGAGCTCTAGGGGACCTAAGATATTATTGCACCTTGAGACAGCACTAGATCTAGCTCCTGTCATTTCATTTGCTCCTTTGTAACCCTTTCAGGATGTGGAACAGACACTTGCCTGTATATAACTCATTGTAGAGGTTGGAGTGTTAGTCCATCAACAATCAAGATTTCTCCAGGTCTTTGTATATTTTATCACTGAGTATAAGCCAAGGCTAAGATAGCCAAATTTCTTATAGAAACGTAATTTTTATGACAATAAAAGAGTAGAGAAAGGTCTAAGAAAAGGAAAGAAAATGTAGAGAAAAGGGCAAACTAATGAAAGATTTCATGGACGTAGTTGATATCACTACAGCCTGGTTTTCTAGAAAGACCCTAGCAATGAATTTGCTAACACATGAGCAACTACAGCTTTTTAAATAAGTACGTTTTGAAAACTATTTTGTGTAAACTAATTTAATATTCATCTGTGACAGATTAGAGGATATGCTAGAAATAGAATATTTATGGTTCATCTTATCATCAGTAAGACATATCACTCTGAGTTCTAGCAAACAAATACACAAACAAACACCCACTGGGAAATTCACTCACTGAGACCTTTTCAGTATTCGATGGATGCACCACTAATCATGTTTAACGGATGGCCTTGACCACTCCAGGAGAAAGAGCCACAACTTGAAATATGATAAGAGTATGCTTCTTTTTCAGTTACTTTTGAGTTAGAGGAATGACTAACATCTTGCAGAATAGTTAGAATTCTGACGAGGTTTAACAAGTTAGAGAAGTTAGTCATAAACCAATGAAGTTGCAAATGTGTTAGGTCACACTAGCTTATTTAGAGAGAACACCTTCACAAATACAGAGTGAGGGCATAAATGCCTAAAGAAACAAATATACTAAGAAAGATTGCATATCTTTTTATAGAGAACTGTAGAAAGCACTTTCATTATACTCGGAAATAGAAAATTCACTGGCATGGAGTTGATTCTGATTCATAGTGACACTATAGGTCATATGAGTTTCCAAGGCTGTAACTTGTAAAAAAAATCATTTTATTGGTGCTCATACAACCCTTATCACAATCCATACATCAAGTGAATCAGACATGTTTGTACATATGCTGCCTTCATTTTTTTTCTTGACATTTACTTTCTATTGAGTCCTTGGTATCAGCTATTTATTTCCTCTTCCCTCCCCACTCCAACCTTCATAATCCCCTGATAGATTGTACATTGTTGCTATTTTCATCTCTCACACTGTGGAAGTCATGTGCTTATGTTAATTTTATGATTGAAATGTAGGGGTAGAGTCTAGCCTGTTAATCTGGAGATAGCCGTTGAGTAGCCAATGAGGCCTCTATGTGGGCATGGCTTTCTCCTGAGACTTCTGGAAAATCTCGCGATATTTCCCTCATGAAGATGAGAAGCTATCTTCCCCAGTGGTTAGTTAGAGAGAAGATGAATCATGGGCAAGACAAGATGGCAGCGTCAGAGAAGCTGGAGAAGCCATACGGCTTTGCCCTGATGGAGCCAGACCTCTGAAGCTGGGGCGGCCACAAGGAGACCTCTGCCAGTGAGGAATTGCTTCTACTGTTGATGGACCCTGAGCCCCGGAAGTGAACAGCCATGTGGAGACCCCTGCCAGCGCCGGGATTCTGCACCCACTGACCAGTGACTTCGTGAGTCAGTAGGAGACTTTATAGACTGATTTCGGGCATATGGGTTAATATCAGACTTAAGACTTTGTACTGGGTTTGGGATGCTTTCTTAAAGTCCTATTTCTCTAATATATAAACTGTACCCTTATATCCATATGTGTGTCTATAAATTTGTTCCTCTAGTCTACCTGGACTGACACACACACACCAACCGCTGTCTCCCTTCCACCATGTTTTCTGTTGTTCTTTCCCCTGTGGAGGGGTGCATGATTATGTGTCGATCATTGCAATCAGTTCATCCTTCTCCCTTCCTCTCCCCTCCCCACCCCACCCCCAGATATCACTATCCCCACTCTTATTTCTGGATTTTGTGTGTTGTATGCTCCCATCCCTTTCTAAACCTGCGTACCTGTTCCGGTCTAGTCTGAATTGGGAAGCAGCACTGGAGTCATGATACTAGGGGGTGAGGAGGCCTCGAAATCACTGATGACAAAATGGGGGCTTAAGCAAATGTGGTGAAGAAGACAGATGGTGCCCAGCTATTAAAAGATATAGCATTTGGGATCTTAAAGGCTTGAAGCTACACAAGCCGTCATTCAGCAGTGAAGCAACAAGTCTACAAGGAAGAAGTGCACTGCTGGTGTGATCATGATAGGGACCAGGTAATAGGCATCAGCAGACACATAACAAAGACTAAATCTTCATGGGGGTAGAAAGTCTCAACTTTTTCTGAGGAGAGGCTGGTGGCTTCAAATTGCCACGCTTGTGGTTAGTAGCCCAGTGCATAATCACTTGAAAACCATGGTCACTGGAATAAGACCAATTTGACTTTGAATCACAGCTCTTCCACTTTCTCTATGGATGAGTGCTCCTGCATGGGTGCTTTTTCCTACCTCCCTTGAACTTCTCATTTGTAAAAAGGAGATAATAATCCTTGTCTTGTACAAATGTTGCCAACCCCGATTAACCTTGGCATTCTCATCCTGAAAACTTCTCTGCCTGTAGGCTCACTGAGGTGCAAAATCTCAATTTTCTTATTATTTAAATTAGGACTGTTCTGATATATGATGCCAAAATTTTCCTCATTGAAGGAATAGGGATTTGCCTCATACAGTACTGCTGCGCTGGCTGAGCCCCAGTGGCGTAGTGGTTGTGTGTGGGACTGCAGCCCACTTGATTGGTGGTTCAAATGCAGCAGCAGCTCTCCAAGAGCAAGGTTAGGCCTCCTGCTCACACCAGAAGGCAGTGATGCTCTCCCAAAACACAAAAAACAAACAAGCAAATAAAGAACTGTTGTCTCACGAACAGTTACAGTCTCAGAGACTCTCGGAGCCAATTCTACTCTGTCTTATGGGGTCACTCCAACTTAGCATCAACTGGATGGAAGTAAGTTTGGTTTTGATTTGCCCCAACATCAAAAGAGCCACCAGTACATCTTCATTGTCTTTCATATCTCTGAAACATTTGGCACTGTTGATCACTTCTTTTTTTCAAAAGTCTCTGCTCTTTTGCCTCAGGTTGTTGCTGCTTTGTTTTGTCTTGTTGTGGTGGCGGGTGGGGGGGAGGAGGTTCTTTTCCAATCTCAAAGGACAATTTCCCTTTCTCTAACCTTCCATTAAGCATCACCAACCTGAGAAATTGTCCCTCCCCCACCTCCCCCCGCTGATCCCACACATTCCCACGGATTCGGGATGCTGAGGTAGTTATGTTCAGCTCTCTTTTCAGTGCCAGGCCCCAACTCCATTGACTCATTGGTCATCGTCACCTGACTTCCCTATAGAAACTTAAGTCAGTTATCTTAACTTGTTACTTATCCCTGCTGTCCCCCCTGCTTCCTGTTTTTGCATCCTACCTGTCTCCATAGTTACAATAATGAAATCTGAAATCATCTGTGCCTCCTCCCTTACTCTTATAATTAATTAATTGCTCTTATATCTTTCAATCTCTTGTTAACCTTGCATCTTCACTGTTCCTCTTTTGGTTCACTGTTTCTTATGATCATCATTTCTAATCTGGATTATTGCAGTAGGTTCTTTGGTGGTTTCCTGCTTTTCGGACCTTTGTTTCCTTCTCACTTGCTCACTATAAAGGAAGTCAGCTGCCCTAATGTGAGATGCCCAACTGAGATGACCATGTTGCAAGGAACAGGGGATGACTTCCAGCTAGCAGCTAGTAAGGAACAAGGCCATTTGTTCAAAAGTCTCCAAGGAATGAAATCCTCACAGATCACTTTGTTCTAACATCCGGCATTCTGTGATGCTTAACTTCCCAAAATAATCACTGAAGAAAAAATAGGTGCATAAGCAAGTGTGGTGAAGAAAGTTGATGGTGCATGGCTATCAAAAGATATAGTGTCTATAGTCTTAAAGTCTTGAAAATAAACAAGTAGCCATCTAGCTGAGAAGCAAGAAAGCCCACATGGAGCCATCTAGCTGAGAAGCAAGAAGTAAGAAAGGTCACATGGAAGGAGCACACCAGCCTGTGTGATCATTGGTGTTGATGGAAACAGGTACCAGGCATCTAAGACCCAGAACAAAATAATATTCAAGGTGAATGGGGAAGAGGAGAGGAGCATGTAGTAGAGATCCAATGCCCATCTTTAGGTAATTGGACATCCTGAGGGGTCACAGGGAAGGAATGAGCCAGTAGGGGTGCAGTATCTCACCAATGAGGCAAAAAACTTTCCTCTAGTTCTTTGATACTTCCTTCCCCCTCTGCACCCTCTCATTCTCCTCCCCTCCACCTCCCCTGCTATCATGATTTCAACTCTACCTTATAAATAGGATTAGGCCAGAGCATGCACACGTCTATAGATAAAAGCCTGAAACACAGGGAATCTAGGATCAATAAACTTCACTGGGCCAAAAATGAGAGTAGAGATACCAGGAGGGTTGGGGGGAAAAGGGAGGATTGATCACAGGGATCAACTTTTAATCCCTTCTCAGGGGGAAAAAATGAAAAAGTGGGTGAGAGGCAGTGGAGGACGATGTAAGATATGAAAATAATGATGGATAACTATGATGGGTAGGTGTGTTATGCCAACATGGCCACAGAAGATTGGTGGGTCTGTTGTGACGACGGCCAATGAACACACGGGATGAATTCAAGAGCAGAGATAGGAAGGGCTCAGCGAGTCCCACCCTCTCTATTGTTTTCAGATCTTCTGACCAGAGAGCGGCCTTGTTCATCCTGTGCCTTGACCTCCAAGCAACACTAGGAGGTCTTTCTTTCTTATCTTAAATTAGGTTGGACACCTAATCGTGGACTGTGGAGCTGTGAGTTGAGGTTCCTGCAAGCCCTACTTTGCCACGCTCCTGGAATAGACATCTCTTGAGCTGGGGACTATTGGACTCTGTCATCTGGCTGACTGTTGGTGACCTGCTCTGCTGTTTGTTGCCTGTGACCAGATAGCCTGAATTGCTCTACAGAGAACTACTCAGCAGCCCTCAAGACTTGAAGGACTGCTAGTCTTCTAGCTGTCTCACACAAGTGAGTTGCACACTGCTTTATAGATAGTTAACTGTTTCTTTCTTATCTTATATATCTTTCTCTATATATAAGTATATAAAAAGAATTACTGAACCAGTGTCCTGGTTTTATTTCTCTAAGAGAACCCTGCCTGACATAAGTGGTACCAGGAGTGCTACCAGAGAAATAAAATCATAAATATGGGTTTCTTTGAATGGTTCTCCAATCTGATTAGTCTTAAGAGCACTGGTGATGCTAATTCTAGACCTAAAGCCATGGGTAATTTTGCCAACCCTACTAGTCCATGGTGTGAAATAGCAAAGCTAATACCTAAAGTAGGAGCACCGATGGATGGGGTGCTGGTTACAGGAGAGGCTGTGGGAGAAAGTATGGTTGGCTGGTCCTCCTTACAGGGGACTATGTGATTAAGGAGCAGGATTGCCTCAGGGCCTCAGAAGCACGCCTTAAGTGCTGACTCACTGACATGAAGGGTTCTGTTTGTGCTACAAAGGAGAGCCTTCTTGCTTGTAGTAAAAGAGCTGATATTGCTGAGAACCAGGTCCAAAGTCTCATTATGCAAGTGGCTGAATTACAACATTAGCTGAATGGCAGATCTAGAGCAGTGTCCGAAGCCAAAGTGAGGACATTGACAGGAAAAAATTGGGACCCTGAAACATGGGATGGGAATATATGGGCTGATGATGCAGAAGACGAGGATATTATGCCAACATTACAAACAATTGAACCAGCCCAGTCAATAGATCTGCCCCTCCCAGCTGAAGATAGTTGTCTACTATCAACAAAACAACCCACACCTGAGCAGATCAACCAACCTACTCAAAGTAAAACACCAGGTGGGGCTGCATCTCTAACATTGCCTGAGAGACATGACTTACAAGATAGTGCTGAGAATACCCAGGAACACCCTCACCATTGACAGTTTCTGCTTGACCTGTAACTAAAATTAAGGCAAAGACAGCTCGTAAGGGTGAGGCCGAGGTGATTACTCAAGAAGAAGTATGCTATACTCAAAAAGAACTGCTCAAGCTTTCAAAGACATACAAGCAAAATCCTGGGGAGTATCCCTGGGAATGGTTACTGAGGGTGTGGGAAACTGGTGCAAGAAATGTAATATTAGATCAGTTTGAATTTCTGGATATAAGACCTCTAAGCCCACTTCTTTCAATGCCTCAGCAAGAGAGGCTAAGAGAGGGTCCAACTCCTTATTTGGCTGGTTCGCTGAGGCATGGGCTGCCAGATGGCCTAGATTAGACCAACTTGAGGCGCCTAGCTTACCTTGGTACACTGTAGAAGAAGGCATCCAAAAGCTGAGAGACATTGGTAGGGTGGAATGGCTCTATCAGGATACTCCCATAGACCCCAAAATATGAGGACATATTCTTCACTACAACCATAAGGAATAAGTTTGTGAGGTGGGCCCCAGCATCTTTGAAGACTCCTATAATTGCTATGATGTGTGCACCAGGATTACCTGTGGGAACTGCCTTAAGTGAACTCCAATATTTGCCCACGATGGGGCTGATTGGACTCCGTGGTGACAGAGGGCAAGTGTCAGCACTGAATCAACAGAGACAGGGTGGATGTGGTTATAATAGACAACAAGGCTTTCGTAGTAATCAAAGCAGCCTGTCTCGTGTGGAATTATGGCATTGGCTGCTTAGTCATGGTGTCCCTAGGAGTGAAATACATGGGAAACCTACTAAATATTTACGTGACCTATACAGGCAGAAGAATGCTAGATCAGGTGAACAGAGGGATAGGCAGTCATGATCACTCAACCAATTCCCAGACCTGAGCCAGTTTACAGATCCACAACCACTTGAATGAGGGGAAAGCTGGGTCCCTTGGAAGAAGGACCCTGCCACATCACCAAAGGTTTATGCTGTTAGTCTTTCTTTTAGCCTTCCTCAAAGGAACCTGTGGCCTTTCACAAGAGTGACTGTTCATTGGGAGAAAGGAAATAATCAAACTTTTCAGGGATTACTGGACACTGGCTCTGAACTGACACTAATTCCAGGGGACCCAAAGTGTTTCCAGGGCCCACCAGTCAGAGTGGGGGCTTATGGAGGTCAAGTCATTAATGGAGTTTTAGCTCAGGTATGCCTCACCGTGGGTCCGGTAGTTCCCCGAACCCCTCCTGTGGTTATTTCCCCAGTTCCAGAATGCATCATTGGAATAGACATACTTAGTAACTGGCAGAACCACCACATTGGATCCCTGAGATGTGGAATAAGGGCTATCATAGTGGGAAAGGCCAAATGGAAACCATTAGAATTGCCATTGCCTAGGAAAATAGTAAACCAAAAGTAATACGGCATTCCTGGATGGATTGCAGAGATCAGTGCCACCAACCATCAAAGACTTGAAAGATGCAGGGGTGGTGATTTCTAACACATCTCCATTTAACTCACCTATTTGGCCTGTAAAGAAGACAGATGGATCCTTGAGAATGACAGTGGATTATCGTAAGCTTAACCAGGTGGTAACTACAATTGCAGCTGCAGTTCCAGATGTGGTCTCATTGCTTGAGCAAATTTATACTTCTCCTGGTAGTTGGCATGTAGCTATTGATCTGGCCAATGTCTTCTTCTCAATACCAATTCAAGGGAGCACCAAAAACAGTTTGCTTTCAGCTGGCAGGGGCAGCAGTACACTTTCACAACTCTCCCCCAGGGATACATCAACTCTTCTGCCCTGTGCCATAATTTAGTCTGAAGGGACCTCGATCGCCTGTCCATTCCACAAGATGTCACACTAGTCCATTATATTGATGACATTATGCTCATTACATCCACTAAGGATGTATCAAAGACTTTAGATTCGTTAGTACAGCATCTGTGTACAAGAGGTTGGGAAATTAACCCAACAAATATTCAAGCACCGCCCACCTCAGTAAAATTTCTAGGAGTCCAGTGGTGTGGAGCATGTCAAGATATTCCAACTAAAGTGAAGAGCAAGCTATTGCATCTGGCTCCCCCAACAATGAAACAGGAGGCACAAAACTTAGTGGGCCTTTTCGGATTTGGGGGGCAACCTGTCCCTCAGTTGGGTGTTCTACTTCGACCTATTTATAAGGTGACACGAAAGGCCTCCAATTTTGAGTGGGGCCTGGAACAAGAAAAGGCTCTGCAACAGGTTCAGGCTGCCGTGCAAGCTGCTTTGCCACTGGGACCATATGATCCAGCTGACCCAATGGTGCTAGAAGTGTCAGTTGTTGTTAAAGATGCAGTGTGGAGTCTTTGGCAGACTCCTATTGGTGAATCACAGCATAGACCATTGGGATTTTGGACTAAAGTCCTGCCATCTTCTGCAGACAACTACTCCCCCTTTGAAAAAGAGCTGTTGGCCTGTTACTGGGCTTTGGTGGAGACTGAACGCCTCACCTTGGGCCACCAAGTCACCATGAGGTCTGAACAACCCACCATGAACGGGGTACTTTCTGACCCCCAGAGTCATAAAGTTGGACATGCGCAGCAACACTCCATTGTTAAATGGAAGTGGTACATACGAGATCGGGCCAGAGCAGGACCTGAAGGTACAAGTAAACTGTATGAAGAAGTGACCCAAATACCCACAGTCCCCACTCCAGTCACATTACCTTCTCTTTCCAAATCTGCACCTACGGCCTCCTAGGGAGTTCCTTATGATAATTTAACTGAAGAACAGAAAACTCATGCTTGGTTCATAGATGACTCTGCACGATATGCAGGTGCCACTCATAAGTGGACAGCAGCAGCGCTACAACCCCTTTCTGGGATATCCCTGAAAGATATTAGTGAAGGAAAATCCTCTCAATGGGCAGAACTTTGAGCAGTGCACCTGGCTGTTCAGTTCGCCTACCAGGAAAAGTGGCCAGATGTGAGACTGTATACTTATTCATGGGCTGTGGCTAATGACTTGGCTGGATGGTCAGGGACTTGGAAGGAGCACGATTGGAAGATTGGTGACAAGGAGGTGTGGGGAAGAAATATGTGGATGGATCTCTCTGAATGGGCCAAAAAAGTTAATGTAATTGTGTCTCATGTAAATGCTCATCAAAAGGTTACCTCTGAAGAGGAAGGCTTTAACAATCATGTAGATAAGATGACATGCACTAGTGGCCCTCCTCTTTCCTCTACCACTCCGGTTATTGCCCAATGGACACATGAACAAAGTGGACATGGTGGTAGGGATGGAGGTTATGCGTGGGCACAGCAACATAGACTTCCAGTGACCAAGACTGACTTGGTCACAGCCACTGCTGAGTGCCTTATTTGCCAGCAACAGAAACCAACATTTAGTCCAAGGTACGGAACCATTCCTCGGGGAGATCAACCTGCAACTTGGTGGCAAGTTGATTATATAGGACCACTTCCATCCTGGAGGGGCAGCGCTTTGTTCTGACTGGAATAGACACCTATTCTGGATATGGATTTGCCTTCCCAGCACGCAATGCTTCTGCCCAAACCACCATTCGTGAACTTAGAGAATGCCTCATCCACTGCCATGGCATCCCACATAGCATTGCTTCAGATCAAGGAACTCACTTTATAGCAAATTCAGTGTGGAAATGCGCCCATGCCCTTGGAATCCACTGGTCATATCATGTTCCCCATCATCCTGAACCAGCCAACTTGATAGAACAATGGAATGGGCTCCTGAAGACACAATTGCGACACAAACTATGTGGCAACACCTTGCGAGGCTGGGGCAGTGTTCTCCAGGAAGCTGTATAGGCTTTAAACCAGCGGCCAATATATGGTGCTGTGTCTCCAATAGCCAGGATTCATGGGTCCAGGAACCAAGGGGTGGAAACTGGAGTGGCACCACTCACTATTACTCCTATTGACCCACTTGCAGTATTTTTGCTTCCTGTCCCAGCAACCCTATGTTCTTCAGGACTGGAGGTCCTAGTCCCAAAGGAAGGAACTCTCCCACCTGGAAGCACAGCACGGATTCCATTGAACTGGCCGCTGAGAATTCCCCCTGGCCACTTTGGGCTTCTCATGCCTTTGGATAAAAAAATCGTGGAAGGGTGTCATTGTACTGAGTGGTGTGATTGATCCAGATTATCAAGAAGAAATTGGACTGGTGTTACATAATGGGGGTAAAGAGTAATATGTCTGGAATCCAGGAGATCCCATAGGCCGACTCTTGTGCTACCATGCCCTGTGATAAAAGTTAATGGTAAATTTTGCAACCCTATCATGACAGGATATCTAATGACCTAGACCGCTCAGGAATGAAGGTCTGGGTCACCCCACCAGTCAAAAAACCACAACCAGCTGTAGTAATTGCTGAGGGCAAAGGTAATACAGAATGGATAGTAGAAGAACGTAGTTCTACCTACCAATTATGACCACGTGATCAATTGCAGAAGCAAGGCTTGTGATTGTTCATGTGTTTTCTGTTTATGAGTTTATTGAGTCTTTTCTTTTTCTCATGTATGATATATCAGCCACAATTGGACTCAGTGTGTTCTCATTTATATGTAGGATAGATGTTTGATGTTAAGTATAAATTTGATTTCACTGATGTCTGGAAATTCTATATGGGTAAAAAATTTGTGTACATGTGCCATGTTAGCAAGGGGTGGATTGTGATGGATAGGTTTGTTATGCCAACATGGCCCATGAAGATTGGTGGGTCTGTTGTGACGGCACGGCCAATGAATACATGGGATGAATTGAAGGGCAGATATAGGAAGGGCTCAGCGAGTCCCACCCTCTCTCTTGCTTTCGGATCTTCTCACCAGAGAGCTGCCTTGTTCGTCCTGAGCCTTGAGCTCCAAGCAACACTACCCATGGGACACCTAATCATGGACTGTGGAGCTTTGAGTTGAGGTTCCTTCAAGCCCTGCTTCACCACGCTCCAGGAATAGACATCTCTTGAGCTGGGGACTATTGGACTCTGTCATCTGGCTGACTGTTGGTGACCTGCTCTGCTGTTTGCTGCCTCTGACCAGATAGCCTGAATTGCTCTACACAGGACAATTCAGCGGCCCTCCAGACTTGAAGGACTGCCAATCTTCTAGCTGTCTCACACAAGTGAGTTACACCAAGCAATCCGTTCTGCTTTATAGATAGTTAACTGTTTCTTTCTTATCTTATATACTTTTCTCTCTATATAAATATATAAAAAGAATCACTAGTGTCCTGATTTTATTTCTCTAAGAGAACCCTGCCTGACACACTAGCTCAATTTCCTATGTGTCACATGGGATTAATAATAATGTAAACCTCATGTGAATGAGCCAAAATATTGCCAAGTGCTTACTCTAGTGCCTGGCACATGCTAGGTCCTCAATGTTATTAATATAATTAGTAATGGTAAGCACAACAGTGGACTCAAGCGCAACCATGATAACTAAGATGACCCGGGAAGGGGCAAAGTCAGTGTCTGTTATACATAGTGATCCCCCGTAGACTGTGTAGCCATTAACAACAACTCAGATTCACTGCCATCCAATTAATGCCAACTCATAATGGCTCTATAGTACAAGGCTCTATAGTACAAGGTAGATAGAACTGCCCCTCAGACTACAATTCATCATGAGAGTAGAAAGCCATGTTTTTCTCCTTGCAGTTAGTAACCCGACACACAACCACTAAGCCACCAGGACTCCCCACTATCAACAATAGTGTTAGTTTTATCAATGTGGCCATGATGAAAAGTAGAGGACAGATGATAGAAGGAGCCATATATATCCCACGAGCAGAAACACGGGATGTAGAATTATACAGTATGACCTGAAAGTCTTTTATTCAAGACAGATGGCAATGTTGTTGCCAATCAAAGTCAGTCCACTTTAAAGCGCCCCCTGATTTAGAGCTGTATTTTAATGAGAATGATTTTTAACTTAGTTATCATATGGCTCCGGGGTGTTGGTGATAATTTCATTCATCTCACAAATATTTTTACTGCCTACCATGTGCAAAAGTTTTCAAAATAAACTTACTGACACATCCAGGCAAGTGTGTTACATATCGCTGATTGGCATTACTTGGGACAAAAGCTAAGAAAGAGCCAAGTCTGGGCTTTGCATTCTCCACGTTCTTCAATATTCTTTTCTCTCTAGTCCCCACCTCATCTCACCTGGCACCCACCTCAACAACCCCACCCTACATTTTGATTGTTTCTTAGAGTCTTCCCTTTTCTGATGCAAATCAAAAATCGATCCTTGTTCCAACTCTCTCTGGTTTCTGCCGGGTCCTAGTTTGTGCCAGCTCTGAAAAACTAACCTGGAAATCATAGTTTTATCTTGTATTAATGATGGATAATGCCATTAAGGTGTCAACCATTCTAGTAAGATTGACATTTTTAAAAGGAAGCACAAAGGGGATTTGCAGTTTGGCCCTAAGAGCTGGATTTAATAGAATGACAGAATCTGCAGCAAGTAGCATCCTCCACACATGCAACACATGAGAGAAAGGAACTGGAAAAGAAATATATCAAAGAAGCAATGGACCAGGTCATGACATGGTCTTTGTAAATACATAAATGAATAAGGCTGGCTGGCTATAAGTAAAAAAAATAGCTATATGATATTGAGGACACGGAAGTAATCAATACTTTCATTTCTAATGGAGATTTTATCTGTTATAGTTGTGATCTTACCTTGACATTTTCCCTTCTATAGAAATCTCAGAGGAACTATAACTTTTACATGCCACACAACCTACCACTGTCTGATCTATTAATGCAAGCCTTAACGTGTCCTTGTTCAAGAAGAGCTTCCATTAAGACAGTTTTGTTGAAATACACTTCATCATTTAATTTAATAATCCTGTTGTATTAAGATTTCTGTGGTCACCTATACAATTTTTGTCCTGATAATCATTATTGTTAGGTCCTCATTCCTTCCATTCTTCCCTCCCTGCCATGTTCTATCTAGTCACTATTTCTATAACTCTACCTATTCTGGACTTCGTTTACAGAAAGTCATACAAAGCAAAAGAGAGTCATACAAAATCGTACAACAAAGGAACAAACCAAAAAAACTCCAAAGGGTGTGAGTAACAGAAATGTGGGGGGAGGGAGACTACAGAGAATGTAAGATATGAAATAAAGATAACAGTATCATTGATCACAGATTTAGGAGGTTGGGAGGGGAGGGGAAGAAGGGGGAAAAAGTGGAGTTTTACACCAACAACTCAAGTAGAGAATGTTTTGGAAATGATGATGGCAATATATGTACAAATATGCTTGATACAATTCATGTTTGGAATGCTCTAAGCACTGTAAGCGTTCCCAATAAAGTGATTTAAAAAATAAACAACAAAAACAAACAAAAAAAAGAGCTTAAAAAAAACCCGAAACAATGATGCTAGACAAGATGTAGAAAAACCTCAATGAAAAAGAAAGCAGAAGGGCTGAGCCCCGGTGGCGTAAGTGGTTGAGTGCGGGACTGCAGCCCGCGGCCTTGGCGCTTCAAATCCAGCAGTGGCTCTCAGGAGCGGCACTGGGTAGCGCCCACAACCACCAGAGGCAGTGATGCCCACAAAAAAAAGAAAGAAAGAAAGAAAAAGAAAGCAGAAAATATTAAAACCTGAAGCAATTTCTTAAAATGGGTCAAAAAGGAGATTGAATGATAGGGTGTTACATTTTCACCTAACTCTATCTTCCATAGTCAACTTTACAAAGCTCTCTGTATGATAGCAAGGCTCTTCACACCCCTTGACTGTGGTCAGCGGGAATTCACTGGAGACAATCCATATGGTGACCTTGCAAATGGGTTTTGGGCTTAAACTGTCATCAAGGGAAGTTGTGATTGCTCTCACCCAGTGCCTCCATGAAGTGATGCATCTTTGCTTTCCTGACATTTGAAACAATGTTCTCATAAAGGGGACTCCTTAAGCCTGTGATTCTCAACCCATGGGTCTCAACCCCTTTGGCGGGTGAATGACCCTTTCACAGGAGTCACCTAAGACCATCGGAAAACACATATTTCTGATGGTCTTAGGAGCTTAGACACCTGCTCCTCTATCCATCTCCACACGGGTCCGCCCACTTGCAGATACGCCCACATAGGAGTACCCGGCGTGAACACTGTTAGCCATGTTACAATATATAGTCACAATAGATAGTCAAATTTTTATTGCACGGTGATTTTTGTGATTAATCACTGCTTTAATTATGTTCAATTCATAACAATGAAAATACATCCTGCACATCAAATATTTACTTGGCGGATCATAATAATAGCAAAAGTACAGTCATGAAGCAGCAATGAAATAATTTTGCGGTTGGGGGGACACCACAACATGAGGAACTGTATTAAAGGGTCGCAGGCTTTGGAAGGCTGAGAACCACTGACCTAAGCCAAACTAAGTCAACGAGGGTTCACTAGTGAACATTGGTTCAAAGCAGCATGAGATTCTTTTGTTTGCTTATCTTCACATTCTGGGGTCAAAATATATGGATATATATGAATACATAATATGCATGCAAATATATGTAAATATACGCAAATGTGTGAGGATATGCATATGCACATTGATATATGTTGTTTGTTGCCATTGAGTCGACTCCAGCTCATATCAACCCTATGCACAACAGAATGGAGCACTGCATGGTCCTGCCCCATCCTCACTATTGCTCCTGTTGCAGAGTACCTTGAGGCAGCCACTGTGTAATCCATCTCCTCAAGTGCCGTCCTTTGTTTCCCGACCCTTTCACTTTTCCAAACACCATGGCCCCTTCCAGGGACTGGTCTCGCCCGACAGTATGTCCAAGCATCGAAGACAGAGTCGTGCCACCCTTGCCTCTACGGAGCACTCCGGCCTCACTTCTTACAGCACAGATCGGTTAGTCCTTTTAAGAGTCCACATTCAACATCCTTCACCAGCACCGCCTTTCAAATGCACTGATTCTTCGATGTGTATGTCCTTCCATGTAAATATATATATAGAGAGAGAATATATATATGTATTCTACAGACAGGTCTTTAAAGCATAATATAAGAAGAAAGCTTGATTCATTGGACAAAATTTAATTTTACCTATAAATATACATGAGGAAACCTATGGCTTATAAGTGAGATCATTTGATTGATTTTTTTAGAATACTATATGGATAAAATGTCAGGTGAACACAGATGTGGAAAAAATCCAACCTTCTACTCTATCGAATATTACATTTATAATGAGCATCTTTGAAGGTAGGAGCAGAGACTCATATTTTACATCCGTTAGAATTAATTCAAGGATCCCTGGTGGCGTAGTGGCTATGAATAGGGAAATAACCCACAAAGTCTCCAGCTGATCTGCTGGAGAAAGGGCCTTCAACTTGCATAAAGCTGTACACAGACACTCACAGGAGCAGCTCTGCACTGTCCTACAGGCTTGCTATAAGTTTGCATCAATTCCTTTGTGGTATTAATTCAGAGTTAACATTAGGCAAGGATCCTCTAGAGCAGGGCTTGCTAGCCTATATTTTGAAAATACACTCAAGATATGCATAAATTCTCATAAAATGTGTATGCTACATGTTGAATGGACTTGCTCCTTGAAAGGTTTACAGTTTACAACAGCCTCTCAAAATTGTCATTGGTTTCTAGAAATGACCAGAACCTTGGAGAATAGTCACACCAAAAAAAAAAAAAAAACTAGTTCAAGCTGACCCAGATGCACATGTGCCTATGGACCATAGGGCTTTTACTAGCTAACCTTTTTTTTTCTTTAAACACATCACTAGGACTTTATTTTCAAGGCCTCTCTGAGTGGACTTGAAACACCAATCTTTTAATTAGCAGTTATATATGTTAGCTATTTATACCAATCCTAAACTGCACAACGGCGTACCTTATTTTACCAATTTGAAAACTACACTCTCACCTCTTGTTAAACGTCTTGTCTGAAACTCTCTCCGTATAGGATAAAGTCCAGCTGGGATGGCACCTGAGACTCAGAACCCTTGCCACCAACATCAATGACTCCACTTCTTGGGTCATTCAGGCAAACAGTAGATATTATATTTAGTTTGTTAAAAAATCATGTTTTGTGAGGAGTCATAAGAGCCCCCAATAAAATGATTTAAAAACCATATTTCCCATCATATTGTGTAGATGATTCTATAGCCATGAGGAAGACCTGAGATTGCATCAATGAAACCTCACAATATTTTAGTATTAACATCACTAGCTTGGGCTCTAATTTAAGGCAGGGCTGTATAAGTGCTTGATCAATCACTCCTCTCCCAGTCTGCTCCTCCCCTGTCTCCCACCCCCACCCCCTCCACACACTTCTTTCTCTCACACTCCTGTTCACGTGTTTGATACCTCAGGCTAGAGTTTGGTCGCCTTAGATGAAACCTTCAAGTAGGGGAGGGGCTGCCTGCTCTTGTTTCATGGAAAAGCACTCCCATATCTAGCCCTGATATCTGAAACCTCCAGCCACAATTCTCGTCCAACGGGTCTTTCAGCTATGAAGAGTTTGCACAACAGTGTCTTAGACAATAACAGAGAAGATAAAATTTCACAGATCAAGAGGAAGGGGTGTGAGTGGAAACCTGCAGAGATTTCATTTCTGTCCTCTTCTCCTCCAATCTCCTATTCTCATCCCCACCCGCACCCCTGCTTGGCAGTAGACCGCTTGTCTGCACAAGCAACCACAGACATTAGGCAGCCCACCAACAATAACGATAAGTTATATCTACCAGTTATTATTCATTTAACAACTTTAATGTGTAAGGAGCTCTAGTGACCCAGCTGAGTTAAGCGCTCAACTGCTAACTGAAGATCATGCAAAGACAGGGCGATCCGTTTTCTTGAAGACTGTTATTGTTGGGTGCTGTTGAGTCCTTTCTGACAGACAGAGGGCCCGTGTATAATGGAACACACACTGCTCTGCGCTGTCACCATCCTCACAATTGTTAGTATGCTACAGCCCGTCTTTGCAAGCACTGTCAATCTATCTCTCCAAAGGTCTTCCTCTTTTTTTTCTTTTCCCTGCACCCTTCTGCTTTAGCAAGCATGATGTCCTTTTCCAGGGATCGATGCCTCCTAAAGACATGAGATGAAGTCTCACTGTATTCTTCTAAGAGTGATCTGTTTGTCGTTTTTTTGGCTGTCCATTGTATTCCCAATATCCTTTGTCAGCACTGTAATTTAAAGGCATGGATTCTTCTTACATTTTACCTTTTCAATGCCCAACATTCACATGCATATGAGACAATTGGAAAATACCTTGGTGTGGGTCAAGTTCACCTTCGGGCTCAAAGTAAAATCCGTGCTTTTCAATACTTTAAAGCGATCTCCAGTAGCAAATTTACCCAATGCAATGTGTCATTTGATCGCTTGGCTGCTGCTTTCCTGGGTATTGATCGCAGATTGAAGAAGGACAAAACCCTTGACAACTTCTATCTCTTCTCCATTTAACATGATGCCACTGTTGGTCAAGCTGTGAGAAGTGTTTGTTTTTTTCTTCTTTACATTGATGTGCAATTCATATTGAATTCAATCTTCAAGATTATAGCCTAGGGAATATTATGGGCTAGTTCTATTTCTTACAGGATTACTCTAAGTTGAAATCAACTCAACAGCATGTATATACCTGTAAACATGCTAATGGCAACATACAATGTCTAATCTGATATCTCTTTAGCTAAAAGAGAATAAATTGGATTGGAAAAGTCAGACTCTCTGTAAGCAGTTGAGCAGCCTTGACTTCTTTTCCTGGAAAACCTAGGCCAATTTTTCATATATCAGTGCACTCCCAATGACTTACTAATGGTATTAATTCTAGGAGTCTATTAAATTCTTTGCTTGCAACATGTCAATATTTTTTCTGTTATTTCTCTTGTAAAATGACTTTTATTAATTTGCTTGATCCAACAGCATTGCTCTTAACTGATTTCTTGACCACCATCTCAGGGAAACTATTCAGCATCATTTGTTTCTTATAGTCGTTGTTTGGGGAAATGCAGTGTCTCTAGTCCTAGTTACCATGGTGGGAAGATGAGGTTTTCCTTTTTTAAATCATTGTTTTTGTTTAGCAAAACAATGGCTCTTGAGGCTTTATTCTGCACCCCCTCAGATGGAGAAGCACAGGACAGAGACAGACAGTCTTTGTTCTCCCGTGATTTTACATGGGAACCCCCACTTATGCATTAATTGTAACACAAGGCAGCGTCAGAATTTCATGTTGTGAAGAAATACAGGCAGTGTATGATGGCAGCCCAGGGAGCAATCACATCTGGTTGGGTCATCAGGACACTCTTCAGAGAGAAACATGCATTTGAGTTGCCCCCTTAATGCTGAAATAGCTAATAGGCATCATTTGTTGAGTGCTTATAAGCAAGCAGTGTGCTCAGCACTCTCACAGTGATTTCTCCTTTCAGACTTAAGCCAATCTAATGAAGCAAACTGTTTTCATCCCCACTTTACAAGGAGGCAAACATAGACTTACAGTGCCAATGCCTCTCACTCTTGCTTATTCCAGAGCCCCTGCTTGCTTCATTTTCTTCCACACCAGTCTGGTGGAGTCGTTTTTTAAGCAGAAGGTGGAAAGATCCCAACACTGCCCTTCCCTGCCCGCTTGTTGAGAAAAGGGGAAATGGAGTCTCAGACGGCAGATGTAGAGTGCACTCAAAAAACCCAAACCCACTGCCGCTGCATTGATTCCCACTCACAGTGACCCTAGGAAAGGGTCAAGCTTGCCTTTGGGGGTTTCTGTGAGTTTACATTCTTATGGAAGCAGAAGGCCTCATTTTTCTCTCGTGGAGCAGCTGCTGAGTTCAAATCCCTGACCCTGTGGTTAGCAGTTCAATCCATAGCTCACCACATGACCAGAGCTTCTGGGCTAGGAGAGCGGAGGAAAATGGGAGATTAATAGTGGAGTACTTACTAAATATCAGGGGAGTTCTACTCTGTGATCAAGGGTCACTGGAGGTCGTCGTGGTGTCACTGCATTTGTTTGTTTTTCAGGAATTCCCGAAGAACTTCACAGATGTTCATTATTAGCCCTATTTTTATTGTTAGCCAAATCTAGAGAGGTTAAACTGACTTCTTGGAGGCCACACAGAAAGCTGATGAGTAGGGTTCTGATTTGAAGTTCCTGGGATTCCTTTCCAACTCATTAGAGAGAAGACTCCATAGACCTGATCAAAGACTATGGGACTGCTTAGCTAGATAACAATGCCGTCATTTGCTTCCTGCCTCCAACCCAGAACCAGAAGATAAATAAAAGAGGGAGGGGGAATGACTAGATACCTTTCTAGCAGTCTTTGTGCTTAAGAAGCACATGGTTTTGTAAGGAAGTCTCATGTAGGAAACTAATCATGACAGACACCACAATGAGAATTTCATGTTAGAAAAAAAGGCAGGGTGGGATGGCAGCAATTATATCCGAGCTGAGCCATCAGGAAACCCTCCAGAGAAGAGAATGATTTAAGTTGAGCTGTTCTTTTCTCCTCATTTTCTTTCCTTCCCTATTATCGGTTGAAAGATTAGCAGTTGAATTGTAAACAGAAAATTAAAAAGTGTGAAAGTAGAGAAATTCTTATTACAATTCGAGAAGGTGAATAGAACTTTCCCACTTTACAAATGGAAAATTTTAGAGAGTAAAGAACCTTGGTCAAAGGCAGTGAGCATTTAAGAGGCAGAAGGGTTGATGACTCCTTAGTTGGTATTTACAGAATTTATCAATATATAAGACACACTCTGTTCATCTGTTTATATCTGATTTTCCCAGGACCATTCTTTTAAAGGACACAGAGTTGAAATTTGCCTAGGACTTTGCTTCCTTAGAGTTTCTATTTGGAATTTTCTATTTCTTGTGTGGCTTGGACATTTTGTATTAGATTTCTTGAGAATGGTAACACTCCTTGATGGTATAATGGGTTACACAGTAGGCTGCCAAGGTTGTCTGCAGTTCAACTCTGTCCTAGAGTGTTACTGTGATTTGAAATCAACTCTGTGGCAGTGGACTCTTAGTTCATGAGGTATTCTTGGAGTATCTGAAGTTGCTTTTGAAGTTCTGGGCCAACTTCGGAATGGAGGCTGGTTACATTTCTATGGTTCCAGGAGTCAGACAATATTCTGAAAAATGCAGTTTCTCCTCATTCCCCCATAGAGAAAATAGCACATTGTCACTTGGCCATGAGACAAATGCCTATAGGCCTGCTAGATAGTCTGCCCTGCCTGGTGGCTGGTATAGCCGTTCTCTACATCAGTGGACCCAGGAGAAGCAATTGACAACCACATCTACAAGTGTGATGGGTAGGCTTGTTAAGCCCACATGGACACAGAAGATTGGTGGGTCTGTTGTGACGGCACAGCCAATGAACACACTGGATGAATTGAAGGGCGGAGATAGGAAGGACTCAGTGAGTCTAGCCCTCTCTCTTGTTCTAGCTAGCTTCTTTGTTCGTCCTGTGCCTCGTCCTCCAAGCAACACTACCCGTGGGACACCTAATCATGAACTGTGGAGCTGTGAGTTGAGGTTCCTTCAAACCCTCCTTCGCCACGCTCCTTAGATATACATCTCTTGAGCTGGGGACTGTTGGACTCTGCCATCTGGCTGGCTATTGGTGACATGCTTTGCTGTGTGCTGCCTGTGACCAGATAGCCTGGATTGCTCTACAGAGGACTACTCAGCGGCCCTCAAGACTTGAAGGACTGCCAGTCTTCTAGCTGTCTCACGCAAGTGAGTTGCACTGAGCAATTTGTACCACTTTATAGATTAGTTAACTGTTTCTTTCTTATCTTATATGCCCTTCTCTCTATATAAATATATAAAAAGAATTACTAGTGTCCTGGTTTTATTTCTCTAGAGAACCCTCTCTGACGCAACAAGCATTACTTCCAGTTGAGGTGCTATTACTAACCTCTGTTGATCATCTAAAACTGCAGATTTTTCCCAATCTATAATTCTGCAACCAATAGCTAGAATTCTGTAAAAAATGTGGGCTAGACAGTGGGCTAGACAGGAGCCCTGGTGAGCAAGCACAGCCACCTCCTAGTCACTCTCTAAGAGAAAGATTGGTCTCTCTCTTTCCTTTAAAGTCTTTAGCCATCCTTGAAGGGTTGCTATGAATAGGAATTGACTCAATGCAGGGTTTGTTTGTTTGTTTGTTTGTTTGTTTGTTTTTGGGGGGGCATCACTGTCCTCTGGTTGTGGGAGTAGGAGGTCCAGCCTTGCTCCTGGAGAGCTGCTGCTGGATTTGGACCTCCAACCCAGTGGACTGCAGTCCTGCATGCAACCACTACCCGCCCCCAGCCTCCCCGCCCCGGGGCTCCGCCCAATGCAGTGGGTATTATGGGTCACTCTGCTGTGGTTGGTATTGTTAGGTACCATCAAGTCAGTTTCAACTCCTAGGGACTCTATGCACAACAGAATGAAACAGTGCCCAATCCTGCAGCACCCTTACACTCATTGTTCCTGTGGCTCCTGTTGTTGCAGTCACACCGTCAATCATCTCACCAAGGGTCTTTCTCTTTTTTGTAGTCGCTCTGCTTTCCCGAGAAGTTGACCTTCTCCAGAGACCAGTCTGTCCTGAACCATGTCTCCTGCAAGTCTGTGAGAGGAAGTCTCACCATTCTCCCTTCCAAAAAGCATTCTGACTGTATCTTTTCCGAGACTTCTTTGTTCCTTCTTCAAGCAATCCTTGTACTGTTAATATTCTCCACTAGAGCAGTAATTCAAAGAACCCACCCCATCCTGGTTTTAAATGAGGCAGCCTCCTCTTGTTCAGTATCCCTTTGTTCTGTTTGTACAACCGCCTCTTATCTGTGTCTGGGCTCTACATGAGCACAATTAAGTGTTCTAGACTTTCCATTCTTCTCAAGGCTAGTCCCTAGTTTGTTTTGGTCCACGCAGTTGAACGCCTTTGAACAGTTGATAAAACGCAAATGGGCATCTGTGACAGACTTCATGTCTTCTTGCACTTGTGGAGCTGGAGTCTAATCTGTCAATCAGGCCACAGCCTGATGATGCCTCCTGCGAGGTATCACCTTTAATAAGAAAGACACCGGGGCCTCTCCTGCCTGTCTCTTATCCTTTGCTTTGCTAGGACTCTGGGTCTGCCTTTAGAGGGGTGCATACAGGAAGCAGTCTGGAAGATGTCAGAGTCCAGCCATGCTTCCACCAACCTTGAATCCACGGAAGTCTGCACCCACCAGCCAATCATCTCCCTGCATCATTGGCCTTTGACTCCCTGATGCTGAGGAGGGTCTGGCTAGCATTGAACCCATGGACTTGAGTTGGACTGAATGACGATGCTTTGTTGATGTAAAATTACTTTTTGATGATCTTTCTTGTACATATGCGTGTTACTGATTTTGTTCCTCTGCACAACCCAACGCAAGACAACATTTTCCTGGCAGTTTCTGCTTTCAGTCAAGATCCATCTGACATTGCAGTAACACTTACCCCATGCTATGACCTATTCTGCTGCAACCATTGTCAAATGATATTTAGCAAAGGTTCACTCGCATTTTATATGAATAATATTGCTCAATCTAGTCACAACCTGCTGGATCACTTCCTTTGGAATGTATATAAAAATGAATCTCTTCTAGACAGTTGAACAGGTAGTTGTCTTACAGACTTCTTGGCCAAGGCAACTGAGTATTTCCAGGGCTGCATCAGCTTGTTGAATCTGTTAACTTGGTATTGTGCTACAAATGGGGATCTCAAGTTTAATACCATAATATTTCTGCCTTTAATGATCACGGAACATTGCTCAGCTGGGAAAGTCAGGGAAGACATCTCTGGGTGAAGGAAGCTATAGGGTGAGCCATGATGAGCTAAGTGAGTGAGGAGTAGAACACAGAGAGGGTATTGTGCTATGGGAAGGATATGTGAAAACCAAGAAATGAGAACAATTAGGCCATCTGAAAAGTCAAAAGCTTGAAACCACCAATTGCTCCCTGGAAAAAAGATGAGGAATTTGGCTGCTGTAGAAGATTACAGTCTTGGAAAACCCTATGGAGCAGTTCTGCTTGACAGCTGGGGCTTTGAAAGTAATGAATGTGACTGAATCACTGAGCCCTGGAGGAAGCAGTGAGGGGCAATTTTCTCATGTTTCTCAACAACTGATTCGTTTTTGGAACAGTAATTGAATAGTCGCCTCAAGGTCTCAGAAATAGCAGCTCTGTCAACACCAAGAAAGTTGGGTATTTCTGCTTTTCAAGACTACATGTGAAATACCGAATCACTGCATGGTAGATGCAAGAAGGAGCTCAGATCTTCTAAGGGACCAGTCTCCTTGTGTACCAAATGCCGAGAAAGACTGTCACAGAAGGTTGGTGATTTATCCACAGACACCCAGAAAGCTTTAACAAATGATTTGCTTCAAGAAATGCGCAGGCATATTGTATTTCTAATCTGCTCTGGGAGAACAATAGTTCAACACTTGACTGCAGACTGAAAGACAGGCCACGTGAATCCACCAGTCACTTGTCCCCCAGAAGAAGAGACCTGGTGATCAGCTACTGTAAAGATATCTACCTAGAAAATCCAACTCAACGGCACACAGCCACAACATCATAGATGGGATGTATACTTGTACACAGAGTCAAGGTCAGAATCTTTTTTCACATCTAGTTATAATGTACATATAACTCCAGTAATAGGGACAAAAACCAAAAACACAAACTCAACAGTCATCAAATTGATGCTGCCTCCTAGGAACCCCCTAGAGAGGGGACATCTCCCCTGGATGTGTCTGCGACTGTAGCTTTTCACAGGAGTAGAAAGCCTCCTCTTTCTCAACCTTGAGTGACTGGTGGTTTCAAACTGCCGACCCTGCAGTCATCAGTCCTGTGAGTAATCACTGCTCTACAAGAATGTAAGGACAAAAGGATTCACTGAAAAGCCATCCAACAAAATAAGTCTAAAATTCAATGTCACTGGGGTACTCATGTAATCTCATGTCAATTTCAGGATTGGGAGTGTAGGGGTGGAATCTAGCCGGTCAATCTGGAGATAGCCAATGAGACCTCTGTGTGGGCATGGCTTTCTCCTGAGAATTCTGGGAAATCCAGCCGTATTTCTCCTGTGGAGATGAGAGACTATCAACTCAGTCCCTGAGAGACTTTCTACTGACAAGACAAGAGGCAGCATGCTGATAGACTCTGAGTCTTGGAGGAGCCAGAGGAGAAGCCATGCCCTGATGGAACCAGACCTCTGAAGCTGGAAAAGCCATGTAGAGATTCCTGCCAGTGCTGAGATGCTTGAGAAGCCACAGTAGTGCTGAGCCCCTGTCAGTGCTGAGAAGTTTCTACCACCACTGGATACACAAGACTCTTCACCCACTGGCCTGTGATTGTCCTGGCATCATAGCATGCCCTTCGTGAGTCTGAAGAGGACTTATGGATTGATATCAGACATATGGACTAATATCAGACTTATGGACTTGGACTGGACTGGGTTGGGATGCTTTCTCAATGTTCCATTCCTCTTGTATATAAATCTCTCCCTTACATACATATGCATATTTATGAATTTATTTTCCCTAACACACAAAATGTAGCTTATGGTATATCCTATATTTCATGAGTATGAGCACATGTTGAGGTCATGTCTCCCGAGGAAATATTTTTGTCCTTCACACTGTTCATCAGCCTGGCTGGTAGCCAACAAGATGATTTTAAAATAAGTACTGGGGTGATGCCTGCAATAAAAGCAAACCTACAAAAGTATTGAAAGTCATCTCTGATTCAAAGCTCTGTACCTAATTCCTCTAAAATGATTACAATATTAACTCTTTTTTCCAACCACAAAAATAGCCTGTGCTTATGTAAGGTCTTTTATTCCAGGACCACTTAGGGATTTGCTAACATTACAACACATGGTTTCTTCCTGGTTAACCAAGGGAAAATGTTAGCTCTTGTCACTGGGAAATTATTAGTCTTTCCAGTTTAAGGCATAACACACAGCCTAATTCATCGTGCATAGACCGGGAGAGTGGGGCACCTGCAAGCAAGGGCCAAACTGTGACCCAAACAACAGAGAGACTTTGTCAGGGACCTAGGATAAACTATGATGGAGAAAGCAGTTTGCATGAAGGTTCTGACTGGAACTGAAAACGTACTGCCATCAAGTCCATTCCAGCTCATAA
This sequence comes from Nesogale talazaci, assembly GCA_004026705.1. NCBI lineage: Eukaryota > Metazoa > Chordata > Mammalia > Afrosoricida > Tenrecidae > Nesogale > Nesogale talazaci. The sequence continues at coordinate 33,672 of PVJH01006749.1, forward strand.
TGACTCCATAGAGAACAAGGTGGGATTGGCCCACTGCATTTCCCAGCCTTCCAATCTTCCGGGAGTAGACCGCTTCATCTTTCTCCTGGCTGAGAACAGTGCTGTGGGGATTCTGTGTGCCTTAAAGTCTATGTCCACTCTCAAGACTGTTGTTTCAGATTGCCTGCATGGGACCTTTAGTATTATAGCTTGCACTCTATAAACCACCATGCATTGCTAAGGTGTGTGTGTGTGTGTGTGTGTGACTTCTAATTACCAAGGAAAATCAATAAAGAAGACTTGCAGCATCTGGACCACGTCTTTTTCTTCTTCCAGAACTTTCATTTGGAAATGTCAAGTAGATAGAGAAAATAAACCATTTTAATGGGACAAATGAGCATTGTATACTCTTTTTCCATTACTGCCGTAAGTTCCAGCTTGCTTCACATCATCAGGCAGGCAGGCAGGCTGAGACTTTAATCCTTAATATGAGAATTCTTGGGTTCAGTCCCAGATGCTCTATTACCTGTCATGTGACTTTGGAAAATTATTTAATTTCTTTTGGTGGTACAGTTTTCTTATTTCTTTAACGTGCAAAATCTCATCTCAATGGGTTAAGGATTGATCGTGATAAAATTTAAAAGCCGAGCATGTTTTTACAGCATGAGAACATGCAGGTGGCAATGTTGGTCATATCTATAAAATGTTTGCTGCTGGCAAAGGCCACATGGAAGAAGCACACCAGCCTGTGTGATCAAGAGTGGCTGAAGGGAGCAGGTCTCTAGCATCAAAGAACAAGAATCACATCATTACGAGTGAGGGGGAGAGCAGGGTGGGGACCTAAGGCCCACTGGTGGGTAATTGGTCATCCCTTTACAGGGGAGTCATGGGGAGGAGACAGATCAGTCAAAGGACAGCCAGGCAGTGATGATGCATACAAGTTTCCTCTAGTTCCTGAAGCCTTCCTCCCCCCAACCATCATGGTCACAACACTACCTTACAAATCCAGATGGACTAGAGAAGGTACACTAGTAGAAAGGGGAGCTGGAGATAGGAGAAAACCAGGATGGATGAGCCCCTTCAGGCCAGTGGTGAGATTGGAGATGCTGGAAGGGTAGAGAGAAGGTGGGGTAGAGAGAAGGAACCAACGGCAAGGATATACACATAGGCTCCTGTTGGAAGGATGGGAATCAAAGGAGTGGGTTGGGGGAGAGGTTGGACAGTGTAAGTTATGACAGAACCATAATAATTTATAAAGTAATGAGGGTTGGTGGGGAAGGGAGAGCAGGGGAAGAGGGGAAGGGATGGAAAAGTCGAATCAAGGGCTCAAGGGGAAAGGCGGATGTTTTGAGAATGATGACAGCAATGAACATGAGAAGGTGCTTGGCATAGTTTGTTTATTTATGTATTGTGAAAAACGATGTACGAGCCCCCAATAAAACGATTTTTAATTTAATAAAAACGTGTTTGCTGGGTTCAGTCCCAGATGCTCTATTGCTTGCTCAGAGTGTAGCCAAGAATCTTTTTGCCTTTGTAAAGAGGAATGACCAACAGGAAATTTGGGCATTTGCTTTTGCATTCCCTTTCATGTAACCAGGATTACAAAACAAAATTAAAAACTGAGACCTTGAAAAAGCAATATTTATTTTCACAGGACATTTTTAATTAACAAGTCTTCTCCTACTTTCTTTTTTGTTGTTGTTGCTGACCTGATAAGTATATATTCATACAATCATTAGGTTGCTTCTGAAGGATAAATATTTATTGAAGTGTTCACACTATCATTTGGTATCAATCAGAACCGAAATCTCCTTATGCTACGTAAAAGTTTTTGATCACTTATAGACTCAGGATCTTTCAATCGTTTATGAATACAGATCTATTACTCACTTCAGTCCTGTGTCCTGGCCAGGCAGTCATGATCATTTCCTCCACTTCACAGAAACAGAAATTGAGGCACAGAGACATCAGTTACATTGTCTAAGTTTACCACGGTGTCTTCATAGAGCCCAAGGTGAGGACCCAAGTTCAAGGCTCTGAGGCACCAAGGGAGAGTGAGGTAAGGCAGGAGGGGAAGCAGGAAGGGTATACTAACTTCCTAGGGCTTCTCTAACAAATGACCACGAACTGGATTGCTTACTATGACGGAGCTTTATTGTCTCACAGTCCTGGATGCTAGAAGTCTAAAATCAAGGCGTCAGGGAAGCCATGCTCCTTCTATGAGTCGTAGGAGTGCATCCTTCCTGGCTACTTCCACCTGGTCACCTTTGGCTTGCAGCTGGGAGATTCTTCATTCCATTCTTTGTCTCCACCTTCCCATGGCCTTCTCCTCTGCAGGCCTGTGTTTCTGTGCCTCTTCACCTCATTTTAATAAGGACACCAGTCCTATTGAACTGGGATCCTCTCAACCCCCCTATAACCTCGGGTTAACTTTTATATAGCTGCAAAGGCTCGTTTCCAAATAACGGCATCAAGATAGGTAGTGGGGATTAGGCTAATCTTTAGTGGGGACAGAATCAACCCAGAGCAAGGTGATACTCAGAGAATTGGTTCAGTGTGAGTCTGGACTTCTCTGGAAGATCCACAGAAACTGCTATTGTGCTTCCATGGGGGACAGAGAGGACTGTTACCCCCAATTTCCCTCCCTTCTCCCATCTCCTTAGACTGAGTCCTATCCCATCGCTACCTTGCTGTCCCGTAATTCCTGGGTGTGTGATGCAGTCTCTTAGAAGGCAAAGAACAGTCCATTCTTTGTCATTTCACCACAGGCAAAGGGGAAAGCTTGGTGCACATGGGACCTGTGTGTGAGGGGGGAGCTGGAGGTTAAGAGAACAGATGACAGGAACAACCCACAGTCAAGGACAGGAAGAGACCCATTCCGCTGGGATTACAACTGCACCAATTGCAGAGGTTCCCCAATTTAGGCTTCCAGAAACCCACAAAGTCCTTGTCTGTGATGAAAGATAGAAAGCAGCGGGGAGAGAATGACGCCTCTCTCCCTCAATCCTTTGTTGATAATTTGGCTGACTGAGAAATCAAGTCACTTGATAGCTAACTCATGCTTCAGAGTTAAAGCATGTTTGCTTTGAGAGCCTGAACTGAAATGCCAGCATCCTCTTACAAAATGGGCACATTTCCTGTAAAAGCAAATAAGACCTCATACTTTTTTTGGTCCGAACACGAGGCTTTATTGCAAGCACTTTACCCGTACGATCTCGTGGGTCTTCATGACAGATTAAAATGCGGGTGTGCATGTGCGCAAGCTTGTGCGTGCATGGCGGATGTGCGAGCACACACACGCACACTCACACACACAACACACAAGGCTTTGGCGTTACAGTCTCCATGAGGGCTTCTGCTTGTGGACCCACCCACAGCCAAAGAGAGCTGAATTATTTTGGTAGGTGTTAATATTGCAGCGCTTAAAAACGACGGGGGAGAAAATAGTACTAATTAGCAAGCGGTATGCTCAGCTCCAGGCTGTTGACAGCGACGCGAGGGGGGGCCGAGAGGCGGCTGTTCTCAGCTTGGCGACGTCACGGGGTGCGTGGGGGCGGCAGTGGGAGAGCAGAGGCCGGCGCCAAACCGTGAACACTGCATCAGCGGCGGAGCCCTCGGAACAGCCCACGGGGCCGAGCAGGGAGCACACCTAGACTTTGACCGACAGCTGGGTCCTTCTCAAAGATCTGCTGGGTTCCCCCTCCTGGAATGAAGATACACTCCAGCCTGCATTTCGAGGCTTGGTATGCTTCACAGTCACCTGGCGAAAAATGCAGGTTCCAGGGCCTCGCCTTCAGAAGTTCCACTTCTGTCAGCCTGATGGAGAACCCAGGAACCTGCCTGTTAGCTCGGCCCTCCATGGTTGGGGTGCAGGGGGTCCATGACTTCGCTCGGAGAGATACTGACTGCCTGGCAGTGGACATGTGTTTTTAGACCTGGTAGAGAAACATATCCCCTGCATACACCCACACCCCTTCAAAAAAAGACTCCATAGGTAACTGAACCCTGACATCAGAAACACACTGGTGTTATGTGACTGCACAGTGCCAAAGGAGAAGTGTGTAGCTACAGGAATGGGAGCAAGTTGGACACAAATCTCAGAGCCGGCCAGGTGTGTCCTGAGGCCCAGGCAGCTAGAAATGGTACCAGAAAGGGGAGCCGGCTGAGCTTGCTTTCAGGGAGGTGTATACTTGGCCCCACAACCTTGCCTTCAGGGATATCAGAGGGAAGGGCAGGTGAGAGTTTCTGACCTGGTTCTTCCACAGCACTCTAGGATTGACCACCTTCTCCCAGACTCTCACCATGCCCACTTCCCCAGAGCCTGCCCTGAGACCAGGCAGGAGACCAGACTCACAGAGGTCGGCATCCAGGGCTGCTTCAGAAGTGTGGCTTTGGAGCCAGGGGACGTGGACTGGATGATGTCTGGCAGTGTGTCCGAAGTCGGAGGTCACCTATCGTGCCACGCCGGAGTTTCCAACTCGAGTACAAAGGAAGTCGTAAAGCCAGCCTTACTAACGCCATCAAGGAAGCAGTAAGCGGAAGATCTACCATGACTCCTACAGATGGAAGGCAATCACTTTGATCCCCTGCTTACTATCTCTCTGCTGTAGCAGGTGGTTTAAACATGTCATACACAAATGGGTGACAGCAGATGCCATCGAATTGATTCCGATCAATGGCAACCTGTGTGTGTCCCAGGAGAAGTGTGCTCCACAAGGAACGGACAAAAACAGACCACCAGGGATGGCGGCTCAGACTCTTTGGAGTGGACCTTTCAGGAATCAGCCAGGGACTTCACAAGGACTCCACGGCTGTTTTACAGGGATAGCATAGAGGCTGTAGGGTTTTGTCTAAACAGGTGGCTCTCTGCTCTCTGCACTGTGTGTGTGTGTGTGTGTGCATTGCTCTGTCTGGAGACATGGTTACACATGATTGTGGTTAGATCTGGCAGAGTGGTTGGAACTCAGGAACGCTGCTGAATAGTCTGTAAGAAATAGGACAGTCCCACAACAAAGAGTGACCCTTCTTAAAACATCGCCCCCCATGCCACTCCTCAACCCCCCAAGACTGAGAAGCCCTGTTCTAAGGCCATTAAGTTCCTGGCAGATTCAGAATTCTCATCTGGATGCATTGGTTCCAGGACTTCCTCCTCTTCTTAGAGTCATCTGCCACTTCTCTGCAGCCCTTACAGGGTCTTTTGACATGGTGATAGCATCTCCTCACTAAGAGAACCAGAGAGATGAATTCCAGAGTCCTTTGAGTCCTTTACTCGCTGAGAAAATGTAGATGCTACTGGTATTTCAGACAGACCCTCCTGTTCCTCAGCTACAAATAGTTATGTTAGGACTGTTCAAAGATAAAGATTAAATGAGCACTTAGCATGTTGAGCACATAGTAAATATCATTAGTTCACAGTCTACCTTTCTCAACACTGTCCATTTCTTAACTCTAGCCCACGCTCTTGCTGCTTCCAGGATGAATGTGTTCAACCTCACTGGGAGCCCTGAGACCTCACAGCCAGTGGCCAAGATCTAAGGAGAGCAATGGTGGAAAGCCTGCAGAAGGGGAGGGCAGCCTGGACATGCAGTGTCTCCTCAAGGGCTTCTTCAGCTAAATGGTGAAACCCAAACATTCTTCTTGGGAGAGGAGCGTGGGTAGTTCAGCAGCCACTTGCCATAGAGTTCTTGACAGTGCATTATATTAAAGGCCCTGTACTTTAGCCACATAGAAATACAGCTAACCCCTGACTATGCACAAGTAATTGTAGAGGAAAGACAAGATCGTTTGTAAAGATGGCAAGCTTCAATAAACTCCACCCAGTATTTTCAGCCCACCATGTTACCAGTTTCATGTAGGATCTGGGAAGAACCCTGCCCTCTGCCCTACAAGTAATCTGTTCATGGGGCCAACAATATATGTGGATTCTAATGTGTCAGGAGATTCAGATCAGCTCTAAGGTGACCCCTTCAGTCTACGCTGTTTCCTGCCAACATGCCTACGATCTGCCCCGATCCTGTAGATGTACCTTAGAGGAATGAGTTGATTCTAGAGCCATTGTAGGGAGCCTCATCAATAGAATCATGCCAAAGTAGGATATTCAGAATTTCTTAAGAAGGGATTATGGCCCGGCTGAGCCCCGGTGGCATAGTGGCTGTGTGTGGGACTGCGGCCCACTGGGTTGGAAGTTCAAATCCAGCAGCAAGGCTGGGCCTCCTACTCCCATCACCTGAGGGCAGTGATGCCCCCCCCCCCAAAAAAAGAAGGGATTATAGCTTTGAGGGAGCTGCCATATCGGAATGGTTCCAGACACCCCCAAATGTCACTACAGTGGCTGTGGATTTCAGAAGAACCTAGTCTTCTATGTTGGGGAGGATGTGGAAAAATTTAAGTTTTGTAAAGATGGTGAGCTTCAGTAAATTTGCATATCTGAAAGAAGTGTAAAATGAGGCGTTTGCTATGGGAATTAGTTTGGTAGTTCCCCCAAAAGGTTAAAGAGTTACCATATGGCCCAGCAACTTCTTCTAGGTATATACCCAGGATAAACAAAAGCATATGCACACACACACACGACTGTTCACAAACATGCACATTAATATTACTCATAGCTGTCAAAAGACAGAATCTACTCAAATATGCATCAGCATGCAGTATATCTATATCATAGAAAACTAGGTGGCAATCAGAAGGAATGAAGCACAAATACATGCTGTAACACGGAAGGACCTTGAAAACTTTGCGATTACTAATGGTACAGGATTTCTTTTCAGGGTGATGAAAATGGTCTAACATTGATCACAGTGACTATACTAAATTGTACACACAATGATGAATTCTATCAGTGATGAATGGGGTCAGTCAGTGGTTCTCAACCTGTGGGTCACAGCCCCTCTGGGGTCACCCGAGTTAGAACAGTAGCAAAATGACAGTGATGAAGTAGCAATGAAAATAACTCTACTGGGGTTGGGGTGGCGTGGCTCACCACAGCATGAGAAACTTTGTTCAAGAGTCTTGGCATTAGGAAGATGGAGAACCACTGGTAAGGATTGGTTTTCTAGCCACAGAGTCAGCAGTTCATACCCACCGACTCCCCTTGGAAGGACGATGAGACTGTATGCTTCTATTAATATTCAGCTTGAGGAACTCTACATAGAGCTGCCATATGGTGGAATGGTGTGGCATGTAGATTATGTCTCAATAAAAACCAGAATCACTGGTATCAAGTAGATTGTAATTTATAGCTCCCATATAGGACAGGGTTTCTGAGAGTCTAAATGCTTATCAGAACAGAAAGTCTCATTTTTTTCCAGCGGTGCAGCTGATGGTTGCAAACTGCTGACCTTACAGCTAGTAACCTATCAGGTAACCCACTAAGCCACCATGACTCCTAATCTGTCAATAAAGTTACCTTGATAGAGGATGAGGAGGAGGAGAGCAAGGAAAAGGAAGACCCCCCATCTCTAAATGTGCATTAGTAGGATTTCTCCAAAGCATGTCAAGTTCGTTTCTCTGTCAGAAGGTGAGATAGCCCAGAGGTTATAAGCAGAGGCTCTGGAAAAGAAAAGAACCATTTGGGGTCAGATGGCCTTGGAGAGATTGCATGAACCTTTGCTTCAGCATCACTATATTACTACTTATGAAATGACTCCTAAGGTTTAGAGTTTCCCGAGGTACCCTACACAGTAGTTCTCACTTTAGCATGTCACCCAACAGGCTTGTTAAAATATATATGCTGAGCTCCACCTCCAAAGTGAATCAGCAGTTTCATGTTGAAAGGTTCTGAGAAGGATAAAATGACACCCTCATTGAAAATACAATTTTGGCAAACTGTAACTTTACTAAACTTGTATTCTTCTTCTTCTTGGAATACAGTATGTATTCAAAAGGCATTTGTCATTTTAAATGTTTGAAGTGACATTAATTATGTCCCTCATGGAGTACAACCATCACCAGTATCTATTTTTAATGCTATTCATCCCCTGAAACAGAAGCTCAACACCCCTTAAGTAAACTTAAGGTGGTTGGGTGATGCTGGGGCTTAAGTGTGGGACTGCTAACAGAAAGGTGGGTGATTCAGACCTACTTGTTACTCTGCCGGCAAAAGATGAAGGTGTCAACTCCTGCAAAGATGCACAGTCCTGCAAAGTCACGCGGTGTACAGAACAACAGCTACCCTCTGTTTTGTAACATCACTCTGAATCACAATTGTTACTGGGCATTTTTTGGTGATATTTTTTAGATCATTTTATTGGTGGCTCATATCACTCTCCATACATAAATTATGTATGAATCTCCATAGATAAATCCATTGTGTCAGGTACATTTATTTCCATCATTCTCAAAGCATTTTCTTTCAACATGAGCCCTTGGTATCAGTTCCTTGTTCTCCCTCTGCCCACCCTCCACCTTGAACCCTTAATAATTTATAAATTATTGTTATTTTATCATGTCTTACACTGTCCATGCCTTACACTTCACACACTTTTCTGTTGTCCACCCCACCTCCAGGGAGAAGGTTATATGCAGATCCTTGTGATCAATTCCCCCTTTCTATACTACCTTCCTTCTACCCTTCTGGTATTGCCACCCTCACCACTGGTCCTAAAGGGTTCATCTGTTCTGGATTCCCTGTGCTTCCAGCTCTTATCTCTACTGGTGTACACCCTCTGTTCTAGACAGACTTGCAAGGTAGGATTGGGATCATGAGCATGTTGGGGAGGAAGCATTAAAGAACTAGAGGAAAGTTATATGTTTCTTCATTGCTGCACGGCACCCTGACTGGCTCATCTCCTTCCCACAACCCTTTTGTAACGGGATATCCAGTTGTCAAAGATAGGTTTGGGTCTCCGCTCCTCACTCCCCCTCATTCACACTGATATGATATTTTGCTATTTGATACCTGCTACCTGATCTTTTCAATGCCTCATAATCATACAGGCTGGCATGCTTCTTCCCTGTGGACTTTGTTGCTTCTCAGCTGAATGGCTGCTTGTTTACATTCAAGCCTTTAAGACCCTAGATGCTAAATCTTTTGATAGCAAAGCACCATAAGTTTTCTTCACCAAATTTGCTTATGCATCCATTTACCTTCAGCAATCGTGTCTGGAAGGTGAGCATCATGGAATGTCAATAGAACAAAGTGTTCTTGCATGGAAGAAGTATTTGAGTGGAGACCTAGTATCCATCTGATACCTTAATACTAAACCTATCAATATATAGATGTGATATTAGTTAAGCAGGTAGTGGACTTATGGTGTCTGTTTCCCCTGTATCCAGACTCCTGGAGGAAAAACCACAACTGAACTCACTGGCATTGAATCAATTCTGACTCATAAGAGCCCTGCCAGACAGGGTAACACTGCTCCTGTTAGTTTCTGAGACGGTAACTCTTTATGGGAGTAGAGTGCCTCATCTTTCTCCAGCAGAGTGGGTGCCAGTTTCAAACTGCTGAGCTTATGGTTAGCAGCCCAATATGCAATCATTGGGTTTGTACTTGAGAGAGTCCCAAGAATTCCAAAGATTTTTCTAGAAGGGATGCACCAGGGTTCAGACATCAGATCCCTGTTTTTTTTTTTTGAAAGATACCTTAACCAGAGGCACAAAGAAAACATAAATTTAGAAGTCAATTTGGGGCTCACACTTAATTTTAGCTCTAATCAAAGAACAATAAATTCTTAGGAAATGGTCTTGCTGATACGTGCCCCCATGAAGGAGACATGGATGATTTGGGTGCTACAGTGAAGTGTGGTGAAGAAATTAGATGGTGCCTGACTATCAAACAATAGCATCTTGTTTTCAGACTAGCAGTCATCTAAGTGAAATGTTAATTAAGCCTACAAGTGAAAGAAGCACATCCCCAGCCTGAATCTAAGGAATATAAACTATTTAATCCAAATCCAAAAGAGGAAATGGTATCAGAACTTACACTGTGAAATTCTGGTTTGCAGAAAGCTATGGATGACAGTGAAAACCTAAAATGCATTTGCAGGAGCTGCACATGAAATTAGTCTCTGGTGATTTTCCTCTGATTGTAATTGAAGGATAGAAATGGCTTGGTTATCAAACGGAGAGTACAGTAAAGATAATTATAGTGCATTAAAATGATAAATCTGATTTTAGTGGTTAAAACCTTGTCATTTGATCTCCTTTTTGATATACATTGAACTTGATCTGGTTTTTTAATATTTTCGGGTTTGTTTTCAACTTGAAATTTATCTCTATTATTTTGTTTTTGTGGGTGGTCTTCTTGGCTCTCTGTGGTATTTTCCCTATGTTTTTTGGTATATTAAACCTAGGATCTATAGCAAATCTATAGCAAATCTATAGCAGCAATAGCTAGAATAGAGGTTCCTAGGGGTGTGGCAGTGGAGGTATGAGCTGGTGTCAAGGAACATGGACAAGCAGGAAGATGATGTTCTGAAAGTTATTTTGGTAGATATTGTACAATACTGTACAACATGACTAGACTACTGAACTGGATGGTGTCCTAATACAATGGTTTAGAAAAAGAAAAGTTACAATAAGCCCATTCAGAGATGTTTTCCCAAAAGTCTTTGAGCTGATGCCAAAAGCGATTTCTTTCAGAATTACCAAAATCCAGTGTCAATTGATAAATGACTGGAGAAAAAAAAATCCAAATCCCCACAACTGTATTGCAGACTTATCATGAAATAGGGGATGGACCTCTTATACACACAATAACAGATGAATCTCACCAATGTTTGCTGAATGATTGACACAAGGTCTATGATTCCATTTAATTTATAATCTGGGGAAAACATAGTAGTAAAGAACAAAACATCAATGACTTTCTGGGTACTGAGGATGAAGGATTGACCTAAAATTGGCCTAAGGGGATCTGGGAGGGTTGACCCAACTACAAAATCTCCTGCTTGGGATGTTGCATTCTAAACATTCCATAGCACATATTTTCTGATGCTGAAATTATGCCTCAAATAAAATGAAAAGTCAACAACAAAATTAACATAAAAAAACCACTCGTGTGTGAAAAGCCTGGTGATGCAGAATAAACCACGGATGTGGTAAAGAGTACAACAGTTTCCAGGTTTGGCTGTGTCCATTTCCAGCAGCCAGCAGGATACCTACTTGTAGATATTCTGACCACTTCATCTCTCCCAGGGCCCGAACACACTCCCATGATGCACTGAAGAATTCTCAGAACTGTCCTGCAAACTGGGACACCCATGCTTCCCCTCAAGTATTACAAGATGTTTGCCTGAGAACTTAAAGGAAACCAGGCAGCCAGCCCAGCAGAAAGCTAAACGACTCCAATCCTCAGTCTACGATGGTTGTGTTTTGCAATTCCCCTCTGGAGAGACGTACAGCCTTGGCAGAGTGCTTTGGAGAACAAAGGGAGGGTTTTGCTAGTGGAGCAGAGCGTGTGGGGCTGGGTGGAAAGAGGAGAGCCTTTTTCCCAGGTGAAGGTTTCTCTAGGGTGTGAAGGCGGTTGCCTTTATCTGCTGCAATGCTCTTCCTCCTGGGAAGTTTCTCGAGCTGGCGGACTCATTGCTTGTTCCTAGAATTCCACCTTAAAGCAAGCTGTGCATGCTTGTGGCCAACATCTCCGTGCGGCATAGTTTTGCTCAAGAGATGACATACTGCAGCTGGAGCTGGCTTATCCACATCTGGAAGCCACATGGAAGGGGCAGCTGTATAAAGCGGCCAGCCCTGCAGCCACAACTGACAGATCTTGCCAGAAGTCAGGCAGCATGAACCTCACTCTTCTATGCGCGCTGCTGTGCCTGTTCACTGGGGCCTGGGGCCAGTACGGCGACTACGGTTACCCGTACCAGCAGTACCACGACTACGGCGACGATGGGTGGGTGAATCTGAACCGGCAGGGC